>CM062804.1:992240169-992427669 GCA_031772625.1 Pinus tabuliformis
TATTTTTGGAAAGGTCTTGGCATCCTCTAAAAACCCATTTGCCCAAATTTTGTAGAGGTGGCTTAGTTTGGGAGAAAAAGGCAAAATAGTGGCAAAAAACTAGCATTCTGGACCATTTTTTGACAAGCGCTGCGCTTCTGGAATGACCTTGGGAGAATGGATTTTTGAAGGTCTTATAGGGTTTCAAATTCAGAATTCAAACTATTTTAGAAACTAGAATTGAAGGGCTAGTTGACTGTTCTCTCATATTTTCATTTTGACCCTTGTAAGGCACCTAAAATTCAGCTCAAAGTGGGTGCTGCACTTCTGCATTTTCTATGTTTTTAATTGTAAAATTTCACTGTGTAAAATTTCTAGTTTTTAGTCAGACTTGGTCAAAGTCAAGATTCTCTTTGTAATGGCACAAGTTACGAGGCTAGGTGATGTAGGCATGAATAAATGCATATCATAGGTTGTTTTTGATGTTCATTAGGCCTCATAAAAGAAGAAAACTCCTAATCAAACTCTTCATGAGGTGTTTGAGTTGCACCTTCTCACTCTCACCTGTTGGTTGAGAGAATCTTGGAGTCAGTTCTTCCACCAAGGAATTTGACTCTTGAAGGTGGGAAAGAGGTATAGGAGAGTCTATAAGTACTATTTCACCCCAGGAGGAGGGGGTTGAACTTTTTGTAAAGGAGGCTTACATTGTAATCATCTTTCAGCTAATACAAACCCAGGTTGCAACTATTTTCAAGGAACTCTAGCCTAGTGAGTTCATGGTGTTTGTGCCTCAATATTTTTTTTTTTTTTATCATGGTCTAAACATCTTTACATACATTATATTTCTTCTCTTTATGAATACCTTGTGATAAAATACTCAAAATTCTTTTTTTTTCAAGCTCTGTTATCTAGGTTTTCATGGTTATATGTTTTGTCTTCTTAAGCTAATGAAATCATTTTTTAATGCTCACTAGTTTTCTTCCATTCTATATCCTCTATACTACACTAACAATTACTCCAATTACACCATGGCTTCTGACATCTAGCTCCTTCTTATGCTTGCTCCTTTATTCCCACAACCTAGACCTACTTGTGGCTCCAAACCCTAAGTTCAGCAAACCGTTTAAAAACCATTTTTTCACAAAAAAATATAAATATCTAGCCTAAGATTCATTTTATTTAAATTCATATCATTGATAAGAGACTTAGAGAGATCCCTCTCATGCTTAGTAGGGCTAGATACTGAGCTGAAGTGGTTTGCAGTTACCCTTGTTGATTTCCTTTTCAGCCTAGGAGATTGTAAGGACTAACATTTTCTATCAAAGAAGGAAAGATGCTAGGCCACATAATCTCAAAAGAAGGAGTGGTGATTGATCCCAAACGTGTTTCTGCTATAAAACATTGTCATTACCTAGAAATGAGAAGGAGATTCAAGCTTTTCTAGGCAAGATTGATTTTTTAAGGAGGTTTATCCCGAATTATGCTGAAATTGTGAAAGACATAACTAATATGCTCTAAAAGGATCATGAAATTAAATGGAATGTCTCTTCCAGGTATGAATTTGATCAAATCAAGAAGGCACCTTGGTTAGTCCTAATTATACCAAGCCATTTAGTATATTTTCCTTTGCCTCTGAAACAACCCTTGCTGTTGTTTTATTACAAAAGAATGAAGATTCCCATGACCAACCTATAGCCTTTTTCAATAAGGTTATGAGAGATGTCAAGCTTAAGTATGACATAATTGAGAAGTAATCCTATGCATTTATACAAGCTCTGAAATCATTCAGGATGTATGTCCTACATTCACCTATTACTGCTTATGTTCCTAACAATGCTGTAAAAATTGTTTTAACCCAACCAGACACTGATGGGAAGAGAGGTAGATGGATCACTCAAATACTAGAGTTTGATCTAACTATCAAAACTACAAAGCTAGTAAAGGGTAAAGGATTAGATAAGCTTCTAATTGAATCCAACTGTAAAGTGTTGGGCATCAACTTTGTTTTGGAAATACGAGGAGAGAATTCAAAAGAACCTGCTCAAAGTTTAAATAAGAAGAATCCACAAGAACCTTTTGTTCATGTAGAAGGGGAGAATCCACAAGAACCTTCCCACCATCCTAAAGAAAAGAATCCACAAGAACCTTTACCTTCAGATCAGACCATCTCTCTACACATTGATGAGAAATTTATTTTGTCAAATTGGTATCAAGATATTGTAAATTTCTTGATCCATTTTGAATGTCCAACATCAATCTCCAAAAGTCAATGTAAAACTCTCAAATTGAAAGCAGTCAAATATTGTATCATAAATGCAAATCTATACTGGAAGGACCCACTAAATACATTGTTATTATGTTTAACAGAATCAGAAATTGAAGGAATCATTGATCAGTTTCATACAAAATTTTGTGGAGGACATTATGCATGGAGAGAAACAACATATAAGATATTAAGGGCAAGATTTTATTGGCCAACATTGTTCTTACAAGTATTAGAAAAGGTCAGAAGTTGTGTCCCTTGTCAAATGTTTGCTAGTAAGCAAAAACTAGTAGCTCTTCCACTGATCCCAACAATAGTCTCAGCACCTTTTCTCGAATGGGGATTAGATTTTATTTGAGAAATTCATCCCACTTCAAGCAATAAAAATAGATGGATCCTTATTACAACATATTGCTTTACCAAATGGGTGGAAGCAATTCTGGTAAGCAATGCTACTGATTTAGTAGTAATCAAATTCATTGAAGAAAACATTTTATCTAGATTTGGTTGCCCAACCTAGATTGTTACTGACAATTCCACAACATCTTCTAGTGTTAAAATGATTGAGCTTTGCCATAAATATCAGATTATGTTACATCATTCAACTCCATATTATCCTCAAGGTAATGGTATTGCAGAATCATCAAATAAAAGTTTGATAAAGGTGATAAAAAAGACTTTAGCAGATCATATAAAGAGTTGGGACTCTCATCTGATTTATGGAGTCTAGGCAAACATGATTACTCCAAAACGATCTGCTAGAAAATCTCCTTTTCAGTTAGTCTATGGGAAAGATGCAATTTTCCCTACCAACTTGGCCTTCCCCATTTTAAAGTTTCTGTAGGATTCAACAGTTGAATCTGATGATTTTTCAAGGAGAATAAACCAAATTATTGAAATAAAGGAAAAAAGAGATGAAGTTCAATACAAATTGAAAAATTATCAGAATAAAATGAAGAGCCTATTTGACAGAAGAACGAGGGAAAGGGACTTCAAGGAGGGTGATCTAGTTCTAAGATGGGATTCCAGAAGAGAAGACAAAGGAAAACATGGCAAGTTTGATAACCTATGGTTTGGACCTTTAGCTATTGCTGAAGTAAAGGGAAACAATACTTTTGTGCTATGAAATCTTGAGGGAATGTATTCCACTTATCCTATTAATGGAAGGTTTCTCAAACGTTATATTCAGTACTGAGAAGTTGAAGTAGATTTCATTACTACCATTGTAAAAAGTCCGGTTTAATTTATTTTTCAAACTGCCAATGTGAGTTTTCAAAACAAAGACTCCATAGCTGTTATAGCTCCAAATCTCACTCTTATGGTTTGTGATGCTACACTCATGGCCTAGGGCAACCCCTCCTTCCAGACCTGGTTCAAAAATTTAAAAAACAATGTTTTATCCCTTATACGCGACATTGCCCTGAGTTAAACGCGTGTATACGTGGGTAGGCATATACCCAACCCGACTATATGTATTAAAACACTTAAAAATTATACAACTCCTTTATTTAAGGCGGAGATCATGGGTTTTACCTGCTGATCACCTGTTAGTGCCCGTGGCCCAACTGTTCCCAACCAACTCCCAACTAAAAAACTACTTTGGGAGAAGTATAAAAAGGCTTCAATGGGAAGGCCTAAGGGAAGAGAGAAGAGAGAGAAAGGTTATTATGCTGAGATTTCCCTGACCAGGTCTGAAGATCCTTGTGCCTCTTGCACTTCCCCCATTTTTACAGGAAACCCTTGTTTCCTTGTGTGTTAATGTCCATCTACTACTTGTGATATCATGGAGCAAGTCATGGAAGGAGTTTGTTAAAGGCTTGAGACTGGATGAATCTGGAAGAAGGCTTCGCTTTGAGCCTGCGAAAGGACGACTCAGGTGAAATTGTTCTTTTCTGTACTTTATTTGTCTATAATAAAAGAAACACATGTCTTTGTTCGTGATATAAATCTTCTTCATGTTTGTGATATTAATGTTAGAATTCATATGTGAATGGTTGTTTAAATTTCATAACTAACTACCTTTCTTTATAATATGAAGATGGTTTCTTTATAAGGTTTAATCCATATTCTGCTGTACTTTCTTGAATTGGTTGTTTTGCAGGTCAAAGGAGCGAAAGGAACTCCAAGAAGGGTTTGGACCCTGGAAGGACCTTCTCAGACGTAGGATCTGAGGTACGCCCCTTATCATAGAATTTGCTTATGCTAGCATAATGGCTGTGTGGAATGTGTCTTTCTCTGTATAGACAACTTTTAGTCTGCTAGGGTATTAGCCCAAGACCCTAGGGGAACTTTTCCCTTAACAGAATTAGCGACTTCACTGGGGACAACATCATTGTTGTTCCTAGTTTGGGTGTGTTCAAGCCAATCAGGGCTCAACTGCCTGTTTGCTTGCTATTGCTGTGTGGTCTGTTCTTGAATTGTAAGTTTGGTCAGTTTCTTCAATCTGTTTTTTATTTTTTCTTGAAAACTTTTATATATGCTATTTTTCTTTCTTACAGAGGTGTATATATGCAAGTTTCCTTAAGTTAACTCGTGTATATGCAGGTTTCCTTAGGCACAGTCGCATATACATGCAATCTGTACATCAGTACAGTCGCATATATCTTGCAATTTTCAATATTTGTAAAATCTTTTTGTCTCTGAAGGTCTGTCTACTGGTTTGATTCAGTCTTAAACAGTCACTTTCCAGTGTCAGTTGTTAGTTTTACAGCAAGCATTTGATTCCAAATTCTCTCTGATTGTAAGAAGTGTTGGTCTTGTTTTTGTTTTTGCAAGCGTCATTGTTTTTCACTTAAGCATGCAAGATTTCTTGCTGGGAATCTTGGCTGCTCTGATTCATCAGGGCAGGAAGATTGATCTCAATCTTTGTGTTAAATCTTGTTTTTGGTGAATTTTTGTTTGCTTGACAAAACCACTTTTTGTGACCATCCACTTTTTGTTTCATAAAAGTTGTTGATTGACACTTTCTTGAAATTCATCTTTTCAAGCTTTTGGTCTTTGTTGCCAAAGCTTTCATTGCTGCTTTTGATTGTTAAGGGCATCTTTAAACACATTTCTTTTTGTTGAGTTTTCATCCATTGTGTGTTGTCAACTTGCAAAAGTGTTTTTGCCTATTCTTCAATCATAAAGTTTCAGTCTTGTTGAGAGCATTTTTGAAAAGACATTTTTGTTTTTGCTTTTGAAGAAAACTTTTTGAAAAACTTGGTTTTGCTTTCTTGAACTTTGTTTTGAGTTGGTTTCCTTTTAGTGAATGAAAGTGCTTTTTGTTTGTCTTGAAACTTGTTTTTAGTGTTTAGACGAAATGAATGGTAGCATCTCATATTCCATCTAAACATTTTAAGTGGCAAAATAAAAATTGATAAGCAAGCAACTTTCATTTCTTGATTTAAGAGTAGTTTTGAGTCTTGCATCAGCATATACTTGTTGCATTAGGATAGATTTGCACATCTTTTTAGGCATCCATAGCTTTGTTAACTTTTGTGAGTGTGAAGCTTGAATTAACGAAAATAAAAGAAAAATTTGTTTTATTTGAAGTTCCTCTAAACCCTGTAGAAATTTCTTTTCATCGAAAAACGAAAACAAGTGCATTTGCATGTAGTTTGGTTTTTATTAATTTCTTTTGCGTCAAAACACCACTAGTTTCACTTCTGCTTATCCCGTGACTTAAAGAACAGCCTATCTTAAAATCAAGTGCTAATTAAAATTCACTAAAACTTTTTATTATCAAGTTAGATACACCAACAAGTTTTAGGATTTTAGGGCCTTGGATTAGGCGAGTGGAGAGTTAACTCTCCAAGGCCATTTAAACTGTCAAACATAGGAGTCTGAATAGTGAGTGAAAATCCAATAGCGTT
Source organism: Pinus tabuliformis (assembly GCA_031772625.1). Lineage (NCBI taxonomy): Eukaryota > Viridiplantae > Streptophyta > Pinopsida > Pinales > Pinaceae > Pinus > Pinus tabuliformis. The sequence continues at coordinate 992,246,266 of CM062804.1, forward strand.
AGGAAGACCAGGAAAGCTCTGGATCTGGGAGTTAAGCACGAGGGTCTGTGAAGACAGGGAAGAGAGATACCCCCTCTCCTACTTGTCTGAACTTACCTCATGACTGTTCCGCCTAGCTTCTGCGACGAGTTGGTATCCATAGTTGCTACTCCTAGGGATCTACATAGGTGGCTGCAGAGGGGAATCCCGTGGCACCTAAGGTTGACGTTGCATCACTCTCAATGGTACTACTGGAGGGTACCCTTGTGAAGCTTGGGGGCTTGCACCGACGCAGGCTATTGTTAGGAGGTCAGCGTAACTTCCTCTGTTACCTTCGCTGATAGGACTGGGCCGTCATTATCCCAGACTATCTTCGGAAGGCCCCTTAATTCACTTTCTTGTATTTTGGTGTCCGGTCCTAATCACCCGGAGCGGAAATACTTGGAAGTTGTTTGACTGGCTGATATCTTTAGGGACTTTATAGTGTGTGCTCTGTGCTCTTAGTTGGCCTAGCTTTCAGTTTTTTGAGTCTTTAGTTAGATCTTAATAAAAAATTCAAAGTGGCTGATCGATCACCTGGACGGTCTCGAAGACTTTGTGGTCTTTCACCACCAAGTTTAGAGCCTTCTCCTAGAAGGCGCAGAGGTAATACTGCTGGTGGGTTTCGTCCCACGGCAGCTGATGCATCGGGGATTGATCCTCCTCTCAGGGGCATTAGTGTTCAAGCAAGGCCTAGCACTTCCGTAGAACAAGAGAGGAACACTCCAGTTCTTTCTCGAGTTCTCTTTCAAATAGAGAATAACATAGAGGTAGAAGAACCCTTAGAGTTGTTAGTGGCTTTGAATTCTCCCCTACCATCTAGCCATTCAGAAGTATTACAATACGTTGGGACTCCGACGCATAGACTGTCAAGTCCAGGTCACATTACACGCTTACCGTCGATGACCACTACTAGAAGCATGGCTTCTATTATAAGTGCTACAACTATGCAGACTACAACATCAGTATAAGGGGGAGGAACGATTTCCATCTCCTCTGCTTATTTGTTTGGGTCTTTTGCTAGCACATCTTTAATTAGGTCTACCTCCATTCCGTCCACGAGTGGAAATTCCAAAACCAATGCTTTTAGTTCTGGATTCTTCCCATTTGGCACCCATTCACAGCGTATTCCATTAGTTTTGTTTAGTGCCGCCACATCCATGATGGGTGGATCGGCTTCATTCTAGGTTTTTCCTTTTGGAAGTGGTCATATACCACATTCCAACCCGACAGTAGGATCTATGCCTTTTTCTTCTACAGGACAAAGCAGCAATCCTTTCCAAGGTTGGACTAACCCTGTGGTTAGTGGCATGGGAACTGGGAATCCATTTTTCAGCCAACAAGAGAATAGGCCGTACTCCACAGTTAGTTCATTTCAAAGTATTCCTCCCTTAGCTTCGGCTTGGAATCCGTATAAGGGATTATCAACTCCTTATAATCCTTTAGGAGGAAGCTTTGCTAGTTATGGAGGCTTTGCAGCCGGAGTTGGTCAAACTCATAATTTTGGTAGATCACAAGGCTTGCCTTTTGGTTCAGCCGGTTCTGCTGGTTACTTTGGGCAGCTTGGTGCCTTCCAAAATCTAGGCCAATCTTTTCAGAACTTTGGTAGCTCTGCCCAGTCTGGGTGGAATCCCCAAGGTCCTCCTAGGTTTCTGTTTCTGGCAACTTTGAACTTGCTAGATCTCACTAAGTTAACAAACGATCCAATCAAATACAATCTGGCCTGGCCTCTGGTCCCAACCAAACTCCCTTCGGACATTCCAAAATTCAAATGGAAGAGCGGTGAAGACCCAGGCGACCATGTAACCACATTCCATTTGTGGTGCTCATCGAACTCCCTTATTGATGACTCGATTAGGTTGAGTAGGTTGAGACTTTTTTAACGCACCTTGATTGGTAATGCGGCCAAATGGTATATAGAGTTGCCAGGGGGCAGCTTTACATCTCTCGCAAACTTAGCTAATATTTTCTTAAATCATTTCTAGTTGCCTGTCTGTTATGATGCTGGAATTGAACTTCTGGCCACTTTTCGTCAGGATAAGGCAACTGACATTTCTGACCATATTTAGGAATGGAGACGAAGAAAGAGGCTCATTAAAGCCGAAATCCCTCCAGAGTACCGTCTCGAATGGTTTTTGAAATCTTTACAACCCGAGATCTCTAAGGATGTCTCCATGTCTGGAGTCTATTTTGAGGAGAAATCCATTTTTAGGGCCCAGCAATTAGAATTGAGCTACTCTCAGTCTGGGATCCTACAAAAATACTTGCCAGATGCTCCTAGGTCTAAGGTTGACATAGCCAAGTTGAAGCCAGGTCCCCATGCGGATGGTATCGTTGGGTCGATAGACACAAATGCGGTGAACTTGATGAGCCAATTACAATAGTTGTCTCTGCAAACTGCTCCTAACAGCCAAGTCACATCGTCTAACCCTCCGGCTCCCCAAACCTCCTCGATTAATGCCGTCCAATCTAATAACCCCAAAGGAAATCAAAATTCCAATGGGAAAAAGAAAGGACGAGGTAAGAAAAAGAACCAAGATGGGAAGGCTGACGCAAATAAATCTGGCAATAATGCTGGTAGTGGTATAAATGAGTCTAGAAAGAAAGTCAAGTTTCCATGCAAGTTGTGCAGTGGAGACCATTTAACTCACCTCTACCCCAATATTGAAGACGCTCAGTGCTTGTTAGGGCAGCAAGGGACTTCTAGTTCTTAGGCTGTGTTAACCAACCCTTTTCCCCAAGGGCAGCAACTTCTTGCTGGCGCGAGTTCAAACCCTGGAACCTCCGTGGGGGGCAACCAGGAAGGGGAAAAATCATCAAATTTTTTCATGATGGGTTTTAACGTCCATGTGGCTACTCGGTCACGTGATTACGGTGAAGCCGAAACTTCCAAGGACAAGACTACTCCCGGAAATACCGACCTTCATACTGAGCGACCCCCTGTCGAGACTATACCACGGATACCGAAAGGTTTCGCTAAATGCACAACTATTAATCCTAATGCTAGGGCCGCCCAGAACTACTCCATTGTTGAGGATCTGGCTCAGAGCCCATGCGCCATGTCCACTTTAGAGGTTCTCCAGTCATGTCTGGCTCAATGAAGTGCTTTACTTTCCACAATTGGGGCAGTTGATCCAACTAACTCTTTAGTGCTCACTTTCGACATGTTAAATGTCAAAAAGCAACTCCCTCATCATATGGATTTCCAAATAAAGTCTACATACCAGAAAATTAATGTTTTTTGTACCGTTATTGATGAAGGAGCTTCCACGTGCATCATGTCGATGTCATGCTGGAAGGCTATTGGATCGCCTTCGGCTGTTCCTTCACCTACCGTCTTGACTGCATTTGATGGTCATTCTCATAAGCTGCATGGGATTATCCCATCCTTTCCTATATGTGTTGGGGGGAAGGTCGTCAATATTGAAGTAGAAGTCATAGATGCTAATCTAGACTACAATCTCCTCTTAGGAAGGAACTGGGTATATGAAATGGACACCGTTGTTTCGACTCTGTTTCGTGTCATTTGCTTTCCTCATGAGGGGAAAATTGTTAAGGTTGATCAATTGGATTATTGTCCAGTCGATCCTCAAGCAATCTCTGACTCTAATTTTCCCTTAGTGGATAACCCTCGTCCACCTACTGAGAATCTAGGAGTGGGGATGTATTCCTCATTGATGGGTACTTTTGATCTTCCCTCTCCTATTGCTAGAATCAATGTCGTTTCATCATCTAAGGAGTCTCCTCGAGAAGAGTTCTTCCGAACTCGTTATTTTTCAGACCCTTGGACCTTGCCTTCACCTACGACCACGTTAGTTGAATGACAAGTAAATGGAATGACATTCCCTATATCTGCAGCTGAGCTTAGATATCAGTCTATCGTCAACTCTACTCTACTCCTTTTTCTGAAGAGGAGTTAGATGGTGATGTGGCCCCAGCTTGGAGCCTTGATTCTACCTCTGCCTTGGACTGCTTAGATTCAGTTTTACCTTCTGAAGAAACAACCCTCGAAGTGATGATGGGTATAGATCGAGCTTGGGAAGACTTACACCATCGTTCATACTTTCTTCCTCCATTGCAGGAAGTAGAATCTAGGTTCTCCGAGCTCTTTACTAGTGATGTTTGTACAATATCAAATCCTTTGGCTCCAACACACTTTCGTGCCGAAGGTAATATGTCGGTGATTTAAAAAACGATACCTATAAACATCTTTAGGGACCCTAACGTGATCGAGAACCTCTTCATTGGAATCGAATGTTCCCCTGAAGAGATTCAAATTTACACTGACCTTTTCAAGGAATTTCGAGATGTATTTGCTTGGTCTTATGAAGAAATTCCTGGCATTGATCCTTCCATAGTTCAACATGAGATCAAGACGTATGAAAATGCCAAACCAGTCCGTCAAAGGCTTCGACCGGTTAACCTTAGGAAAGCAGCAACAATTGAAGCTGAAGTTGAGAAGCTGCTAAAGGCGGGTTTTATATACCCTGTTCCTCTTACGGATTGGGTTTCTAATCCAGTCCTAGTGGATAAAAAGCAAGGAACAATCCGAGTATGCATCGATTTTAGGGACCTAAACAAGGCTTGTCCGAAAGATAATTACCCCACGCCATTCATTGAATAGATTATCGACGAGTGTGCAGGTAATGAGATTTTTTCCTTCATGGATGGTTTTTCTGGTTATAATCAAATTTCTATCCATCCTGAAGATCAACATAAGACAACCTTTATATGTCCCTGGGGTACCTTTGCATATAGAAAGATGCCTTTTGGTCTTAAAAATGTTGGAGCCACTTTTCAACAGGCCATGTCATATGCTTTCCACGACATCAAACATATCATCGAAGCATACTTGGACGAACTCGCTACTCGTTCTCGAAAGAGAAGTGATCACCCTAGTCATCTTCGAATGGCTTTCGAGCGATGTCATTTTTATAAAATCCGGTTGAATCCCAACAAGTGCATTTTCGCGGTTATGTCTGGTCGGTTGTTAGGGTTCATTGTGTCAAATGAAGGGATTAGGGTTGATCCCTTCAAGGTTGAGGCAATAGTTCGGTTGCCTCCCCCATCCTCAGTTCGAAAACTTCAAAGTCTTCAAGGGAAGGCTAATTTCTTAAGACGGTTTATAGAAAACTATGCCGAGATCACTAAAGGGTTCATGCGTTTGCTACGGAAAGGAGTTCCATTTGTATGGGATGACTTTGCGCAGCGGTCGTTAGATGCTTTGAAAAAGGCATTAGTATCTGCCCCACTTTTGAGTCCACCAGATTATGGTAGGGACTTCCTTTTATATCTCGCTGCAGCAGAATCAACCATTGGTATGGTTCTCGTTCAGGAAGATGATGCTCTCACAGAGCATGTGATTTATTATTTGAGCCGAGGCTTAATAGGTCCTGAACTTCGCTATTCTCCAATTGAGAAGTTGGCTTTGGCAGTTGTCCATGCTATCCAACGGCTCCGTCATTATATCCTACTACACAAAACTTTTGTCTTAGCGGTATTCAATCCATTTCAATTTGTCCTCAATAGATCAGTGATTGGGGTCAAATATAATAAATGGATAGTTATTTTGCAAGAATTTGATCTCGAGTTCTTGTCTTCCAAGGCTAAGAAATCCATGTTTTCGCTAAGCTAATTTTTGAGCTGCCTTGTGGAGAGGATACTGTTTATGAGGAAAGTTTTCCCGATGAACATTTATTCCTCATCTCTTCACTTGACCCTTGGTATGGAGATATCATTTTCTATCTCCATGCTTCGAAGTTTCCCTCTACTTTCTCCAAGGATGAACGTAAAAAATTACGTCACCTGGCTAAAAATTATGTTATCATTGGTGATACATTATACCATCGAGGGTTGATTCAATCCTTCGGCGCTGTTTAACCTTAGAGGAAGCAGAGTCAGTGCTAAATGACTGCCACAATGGAGCTTGTGGTGGTCATCTATCAAGGCTTGCTACAGCCCAGCGCATCTTGCGTGCCAGCTATTTTTGGCCGTCGCTCTTTAAAGATTGTGTTGAAGCGGTCAAATGCTGTCACCCCTGTCAAATCTATACTCAGAAGATGCACACACATCCAACTCCTCCTTTTCCTATTGTCACTGTCCGTACCTTTACTAAGTGGGGTATCGATTTTACAAGTTGTAATCCGCCTGCAGCGGTGAATCACAGGTACATTATCATGGCTGTAGACTACTTTACGAAGTGGGCCGAGACCATGCCTACTTATAAAAATGATAGTGACACGGCAGCATTGTTCCTTTTTAGTCAGATTATCTCAAGATTTAGTATCCCGAGAGAGATTCTCACTGATCATGGCAGTCATTTCCAGAATCAACTAATGCCTGAATTGGCTCTCAAATTGGGTTTCGGGTAGGAGCATTCGTCTCCTTATTATCCTCAGGCCAATGGACAGGTCGAGGCAGTTAACAAAACTCTTAAGACGATCCTACAATGGACAATTGACAAAAATCGGTCCAATTGGCACGTTATGTTGTATCCGGCTCTTTGGGCATATCGAACCTCCGTAAAGATTGCAACTGGTTTTACACCTTGTCAGTTGGTTTATGGGATGGAATCTATCTTTCTGGTTGAATGTGAAATTCCATCTCTTAAGTTAGCTGTTGAGCTCCTTCCAGAGACTTCGAGTCTCGAAGAGTGCCTGCTTCACTTGGAACACCTTGATGAGCAGCGTCGAGATGCCGCCACGATGAATGAGGCTCATAAGAAAGGGGTTAAAACGTAGTATGATAAAGCTGTCCATCCTCGAGTCTTTTCTGAAGGTGACCTTGTCTTGGTCTATGACCAAGATAAGGACACCTTGGGGGCAGGCAAGTTTAAGCCTATGTGGTACGGTCCTTTCATTATTAAACGAGTTTTAGAAAAAGGGTCGTATGAGTTAATCGATTTTGAGGGAAACAAGCTGGCGGAGCCCCGAAATGGGCTCTACCTAAAGAAGTACTTTGCTTAAGTAGGAGTTATGCAATGGCTTATTTGTACATTATGTATATTTGTACATATCTCATCGAGAGTTTTTGATATCAACACTTTTTGGTCTGCTGTGGCAGGTGTTGATGGATGACTTGGTCTATTTTGGGTTCACCGATGGTGCTAGTCGGCACACTCGGAATCTCGCTTTCGTAGCTTGGGTACTCTACCATCCAATTGGTCAATTGATGGTATCAAGGGGCGTATGCATTGGTCCCGCTTCAAACAACATGGCTGAGTATACTACCATCATTAATTTACTATCTGAGGCAATTTCTTATGGAATTGACTCGTTGGTAGTTTATCTTGATTCACAATTGATAGCGTCACAATTAAATAACATTTATTGGGTAAGGGATCCATGTTTATATCACCAGTATTTAAGGGTGAGGTTGTTGCAAAGATCATTTACTTATATTAATTATTTTCACATTCCAAGATCTCATAATTGGTTAGCTGATTCTATCGCTAATCAAGCATTAGACTGGCACATCAATCATTCATCACAATAAAATCAAGCATCAAAAAGTCGAATTGTATATATATATATATATATATATATATATATATATATATATATATATATATATATATATATATATATATATATATATATATATCATAAAGCATCTCGAGTGTACATATGTTTGTCCAAAAAATATACAAAATTGGGACTCAAATGCCCATAATCGTGTCCGGTATATCTAATGCCCCGGCTCAGGATGAGAGGCTAAGTAGGCAACTATCGCATTGGCCACACGCAGAAAAGTGCGAACCCAGTCACGTGGCATGCTAACCACATGATGCTGCATATCCTCAGGAAGGTCCTCTACAGCAGCCATCGATACTTGGTGACTCAGTCTCGCCAAGTGTCCTTGAACGTTATGTAGAAGTCGTTTTGTATCAGCAGCCGCCTCTTCAGCTCCTCGGCCGCACCGTCCATGCCGCGGGAACCCATCTGGTCGTACCGGCCCAATATCTGGAACATGATCATCATATTAGTCATTTGAATCCCATCAAAAATATTTTTCAAAATTCATTATTATATTTGAAAAATCTAAAAAAAAAATCATAAAATCAAAAAATACTTACCAATGTCGCCCCATACTGCAGTTAGTGGTAGTGATAGATCAGGATCTCCTCGGAAATCCAACCGAGCATAAGGGTAGTCATCTATGGCAATGATCTGCTGATCCCACCAGGTAAAGAAGTCATTGTCAAATGCAGTCCGTGGGACATCCCCACCCCTTGGACATTTCATCAGGTCAGCCCACTGGCCCATGCGTGGATCTCGTGGGGTGCTGATGGAAACTGCTACCCTAGGGCAGAGTGCGGGGACCCTCTCAAAAAAGAAAGAACACAGAATAGTCCCATATCCAAAGTTTTTGGTCTGCCCCCTCTTGATAGAAGTGAGCTGGCTCTTCATGCTGGCTAGAAGAGGAGTACACCAATCGAATACAGTGGTGAGACAGTCAACTGCCACGCTCATGGTTAGCCTGTTGGCATTATGATTCTGGTATGGCTCTATGTTACAGATGTTGTACTTGATGGCAAAACCCGTGGCATTGCTCTGAATAGGCTCTCAAAATGTTGAAAATTAAGAAGTACGCAGGAGAACAGTTCAGAAGATGCGTACACGCAGGTACACCGTGAAGGGACCGCGGCCAGACACACAGGTCACCCGTTTAGGAGGTGCGTACCCCCAGTTTCACTTACTTCAAGGCAGAGAAGCGCGTTCACGTGGGGTTTCCTATGTTTGGCCCGTGGTATTTAGCCCGCCGCTCTTGATTCTATGGTTTTGGACCGTGGTATTGTTTTATATTAATATTATTATTGAGCCCCATGTTTTTGGGCCCCTGGTATTGGTTATCTATGGTATTGATCCATGACTTTAGGAGGAGCTTGCCTATATAAAGCAAAGGAGATCACTTGGCTAAGTATCTTTTGCAATTGAATATCTTAAGATCTGAAATATTGGGTTATTGTCTTAAAAGCTTGATCTATATGAAAGTGAAGTTGAAAGCGAATCTGTGAAGGGTGATCTCTCGAGCGCATGATCAGATCTGGGCATCCGACTAACTGTGGCACACTGGTGAACTGCCAATTCGGCCCTAATCAGAAGTACGCAGGTGATTAACGGTGCAAGTGCGTGGGTATGCAGAGCAGAAGAAGCAGAACTGCGTGGGTACACAGAGCAGAAGAAGCAGAACTGCGTGGGTACGCAGAGGAGAAACAGGAGAGCTGCGTGGGTACGCAGAGCAGAAGAAGCAGAACTGCGTGGGTACGCAGCGCGACAGAGGTTCAGGTGCGTACGCACAGTAAAAGTACGCGGCGCGATAGTATCTATGAGTGCGTGGCTTCAGTAGCAGTACGCGGCGCGATAGTGTCTTTGGGTGCGTACCTACAGTAACAGTACGCAGCGCGATTGAAGAAGAAGTGCGTGGGTACGCCGTGCAGCAGAAGGCTCTCTGCGGGTATACGCAGGGAAGCAGAAGGTGTAGTGCGTAGTGATGCAGGCCAGAGAAAGAAAAACTGCGTATCTGTCTTAAGATCTTCTGTTGACTGAATTTTTCTGTTGATAAGGTGTTCTGGGTGTAGTTCTGTTATTGATGATCTGGTTGCTGCAGTTGACTGTGTAATTTACATGTACTTGATGATCATTTGATGCTTATGGATCTAGTTTGAAAATTTATGAAAAGTGGTCCTTGTAAGAAAAGAAGCAGGGGGTTATAGCTCCCTTCCAGGAAAGACTGGAAAACGAGAGAGAGTTGTAGCTCTCTGCAGGTTGTAGCTTGTGTACTGGTAAAGGACTGCACCAGTACAAAATCATTGTAAAAGGAGTTTCTAATTTGAAAGAAGATAGAGACATATTGCAGCAGGTGGTTTTCCACCTTATATCTGGTGTTCTTTGGTGTGACTATCTGTTTTTCTTGTTCATGCTCATTATTTTATGGTACTGATATGCAAAAATAATTCAAAGTATAAATAAGGAATATTTGTTAAAAGAACTTGATAATACTGATTCACCCCCCCTCTCAGTATTATTTCCAACAATTGGTATCAGAGCAGGTCCTTCGGAGAAGCTTGATCACTTGAAGGAAGATCATTCATCATGAGCAACTACGAGAGGGAAGCATCAATCAGGCCACCAATTTTTGATGGGACAAACTTCAATTATTGGAAGGTAAGAGTTACTGCCTATCTTCAATCTCTTGGTATAGAAGTTTGGGATATCATAGATACAGGCTACACTTTTCCTTCAGCTACTCCTACAGATACGGCCGAAAAGAAGAAATATGAAACAAATGCTAAAGAAGTAAATACTTTGCTGGGATGCTAATCTCAAACAGAATTCGTAAAGGTTATGCAATATAAATCCGCAAAAGAAATATGGGACAAGATTGTCTTGAGCTACGAAGGAGATGAACAGGTAAAGCGTGCTAAACTTCAAACTCTCAGGATTCAGTATGAGAATCTCAGGATGTATAATGATGAAAGTGTGGCTAACTATTTTCTTCGGGTAGATGAGATTGTTAATTGCATGAAAAAATTGGGTGAAGAAATAAAAGAGGCTATTGTGGTTGAAAAAGTTCTAAGATCATTGTCCCCCAAGTTTGAATCTAAAGTGTCTGCAATAGAAGAAAAGGAAAATCTACGAATTCTTACTATGTCTCAGCTTCACGAAATTCTAACTGCTTATGAAATGAGAAAGGGAGGTCCTTCAGACAGAAGAGAAGCTGCTTTCAAGGCTTCAGGCAAAGGAGATTATTATGAAGCAAGTCACATGCCAGAAGAAGAAGAAGAAGAATCAAATTTTGTTAGAAATCTTCAAAGGGGTTCTGGAAGGTTTAGAGGTAAGTTACCTTTTAAATGCATTGCTTGTGGAAGAGTAGGTCATTATGCTGCAAAATGTCCTTATAAGGATAAAGGAAAAGAACCTGCTAGATGGAACAAGAAACAGAGTGCAAATAAGAAAAGCTACTACACTCATGAAGATAGTGATGGTCTATCAAATAGTGATGAAGATGAACGAGGTAATGACTATAAACTGTTAATGGCATTTGAAGATGATGATTATATGGATGCTATAGATGTGGATATCCTTTATGAAGAAATTACTAGACTCAAGAGATGTATAGAAGAAAAGAATATGATCATTGATACTCTACAATTTCAAATTGATGAAAAGGAAAAACATCTTGAAAAATTAGAAGGTGAAATTGTTGGTCTTAGAAAAGAGATTGAGAAAACAAAAACTATTAATCTCAAGTTTGTCAAAGGATCTGAAACCTTGGATGAGATTATCAATGTACAACGTTCTCCACTAAACAAGACAGGTCTGGGCTATAATGGAGAAACTTCTCAAGCATCCACCTCAAAAAGTTATCTTGATGCAGCAAGAAGGAATGAGCAAAAGCACAATGGAGACCATCAGGTAAAGCAGGGACGAATTGCAAACAGAGACTATCAGGGGCAATCTATCTTAAGGGTGAACAAAAGCTACAACCAGCCACAGGTAAAATCTTCTCAATTTGGTTCAAGAATGGATGACAATAAGAATTACAATCATTTGGCCGGTAGATTTGATAACCGCAGAAGTTTCTTCAATGGACAATGTTTCTCTTGTCATAACTTTGGTCACAAAGCAGCTCAATGTGTTGCATATAAAACAATCATGACTAGAGAAGCTCAAAAACAAAGAAGTATGACCGGGATTACAAAAAGGACCTATAACAACTTTTCGGCTCTTGAAAATGAAGTTGAATGTTCTATTTGCAATAACTTTGGTCATGAAGACTCTGAATGCAGGAGCAGGTTTCAACAGACAAAGGAACAAGCCTCAAGCACCAAAACATGGAGAATAAAGGAACCACAAACAGAAAGATGTGGGATAGCATTTTATGCAGAGGGACAAGAAAATCTATGGTACATTGACAGTGGATGTTCGAAGCATATGACAGGTGATAAAGAAAAACTTGAGTCATATTCTGCTCTAGAAAAAGGAAAGAAAGTTTCTTTTGGAAATAATACTCCTGCAACTATAAAACGAAAAGGCATTGCTCAGTTAAAAGAAAAGGTCAAGGCTGGAAATGTTTTGTATGTTGATGGATTGAAACATAATCTTCTAAGTGTCAGCCAGATGTGTGATCAAGGAACTGAGGTGATATTTAGAACAAATGGATGTCTTGTTCGTGATCATGATACAGGTAAAACGGTGATCAAAGGTAAAAGAACTCCAAATAATCTATACATATTTGAAGAAGGACAACAACAATGTTATCTAAGCAAGGATGATGAACACTGGTTATGGCATCGGAGGTTGGGGCATCTAAGCTTTTCACAAATAAGGAAAGCATGCAGATATCAAGCAGTTCGCGATCTTCCAGATATCAAAATTCCAGACAACACCATATGCAAATCATGTCAGTTTGGAAAGCAAACCAGAACTAACTTTCCAGAGAAGGAAGGATCAGCTAGCATGCCTCTTGAGCTAGTTCATACAGATACATGTGGTCCATTCAGGAAAAGGACACCTCGAGGAGAAGAATACTTGATATTATTCATTGATGATTTCTCCAAGTTTGTCTGGTTAGGACTTATGAAGCACAAAGATGAAGCATTCGAAAAATTCAAATCCTTTAAAGCCTTGGTTGAAAATGAATCAGGATACAAAATTAAGTGCCTCAGATCCGATAGAGGTGGGGAGTTTACCTCAAATGAATTTTTCGATTTCTGTGAAGAACATGGGATAAGAAGAGAATTCTCTACAGCTAGAACTCCTCAGCAAAATGGAGTTGTGGAAAGAATGAACAGAACAGTCCAACAAATGGCTCGTGCTATGCTTGATGAGTCGGGAACTCCCGCAACTTTCCGGGGTGAAGCTGCACATGTTGCGGTTGTTATTCTCAACAAAACAAATGTCCGGGTGAACAGCACTCAAACCCCTCATGAGCTCTGGTGTGGTGAGACTCCTTCGGTAAAGCACTTCAAAATCTTTGAGAGCAAATGTTATATTAAGAATACTGATGAGCAACTTGGCAAACTTGAACCTAGAGCAGATGAAGGCATTCTTCTTGGTTATTCTCCACATAGCAAAGCATACAAATGCTACAATAAAAGACTTGGCAGAATTGTTGACAGCATTGATGTAGTGGTTGATGAGAAGGGATACATTCCTAGGCAAGTACATCATGAAGACATCGAAGAAGATGAAGGCTACCCTCAAAGACAGAATGATGAAGAAGAAGAATCTCAAGAAGAACTAGAGGAGCAGACAAGAATAGAAGAAAAGACTCCATCCAGATATGTTCAGAAGAATCATCCAGAATCTCAGATTGTGGGGCAGAAAGAAGCAGGTGTACAAACAAGAAGAACAATTGTAGAAACTTCAAGCTATTTGGCATTACTCTCCTCCACTGAACCACAAAATGTGAAAGAGGCATGCAAAGATGAATGTTGGGTGAAAGCAATGGATGAAGAACTTGAGAAGATCGAAAAGAACAAAACTTGGGAGCTGGTCCCTAGACCAAAGGATAAGAATGTTATCGGAACAAAATGGGTCTTCAAAAATAAATTGAATGAAAATGGAGAAGTAATTAGAAACAAGGCCAGACTTGTTTGTAAAGGGTATGCGCAGCAAGAAGGAATAGACTTTGAAGAAACCTTTTCTCCTGTTGCAAGACTTGATGCCATCTGAATGTTCCTTGCTCTCTCAAGCTTTCAAAAATTCAAAGTATTTCAAATGGACGTGAAATCAGCCTATCTGAATGGAGACTTGGAAGAAGAAGTATACATTGAGCAGCTAGACGGGTTCATTCTTGGAAATGATCCAAATCTTGTATGCAGATTGAAAAAGGCTCTCTATGGTCTCAAACAAGCTCCAAGGGCTTGGTACTATCGTTTGGACAAATATCTTCATCAACAAGGTTTTTCAAAAGGATCAGCAAATAGCAATCTTTATATAAAAGTTGAAAATGACAAATTGCTAATACTTGTTGTGTATGTAGATGACATTATCTTTGGCAGCAATGAAGAAGATATGAGTCAAAGCTTTGCCTTGGTCATGCAGAAAGAATTTGAAATGTCCTTGTTGCGAGAACTGACATATTTCCTTGGTTTGCAAATCCAACAAAAAGAAGGAGGAATCTTTTTGTCTCAAACCAAGTATCTCAAACAGATTTTGAAGAAATATGGCATGGAAGATGCAAAACCAGTATGTACACCCATGGTCACAAGATGTAGCCTCAGTGCAAATGATGAATCTGCAGCAGTACATCAACCAACCTACAGATATATGATTAGAAGTCTACTTTATTTGACAGGTACCCGACCGGACATCATGCATGCAGTAGGAATAGTTGGAAGATTTCAGGCAAATCCAAAGGAGACTCATCTTCAGGCAGTGAAGAGAATTTTAAAATATCTTCAAGGGACACAAAATTATGGCTTATGGTATCCTAGAGATACAGATCTCACACTTCATGCTTATACAGATGCAGATTGGGCCGGAAGCGTAGATGACAGGAAGAGCACAAGTGGTGGTGCGTTCTTTATGGGTTCCAGATTAGTATCTTGGTTCAGCAAGAAACAGAGTTTGATTGCCTTGTCTACAGCTGAAGCGGAATATGTTGCTGCTGCATCTTGCTGCACTCAACTCCTTTGGATGATGCAGACCTTGCAGGATTTTCAAATCACTTGTACACCACCTATCTCGATCTTATGTGATAACACAAGTGCAATCAGCATCTCAAAGAACCTAGTCATGCATTCAAAAACCAAGCACATACCAATCAAGTATCATTTTCTCCGAGAACAAGTGCTTGAACAGAAGGTCAAGTTGGAGTATGTTCCTTCTAAGGAACAAGTTGCTGATATACTCACCAAACCATTGCCCAGGGAGACTTTTGAATACCTCAGGCAAAAGCTGGGGGTTGTTGATGCATCATCTTATTGAAACTCTTCTGATTGATGGTTGTACGCAAGGTTCATCTGGGGTATATGCGTACATGTGCTGGGTTGCAGTTTGATTGAAGATAAAATGGCACAGGTTCAGGGGGAGCATATAATGCATTGTTGGCATTATGGAGGATGTACAGGAGGAGATCATGGATGCTGGTCTAAATATAGCTGCAATATGTCTCTATCTCTTTCATGGTTCATATTCAGGGGGAGCATGTTCTTAGGGGGAGCATAACCCTTTGCCCTTGATGTCAAAGGGGGAGAATGAAGCTGAAGATTTTGAGGTTGCCATCAAGTCCAAAGGGGGAGATTGTTGGCATTATGATTCTGGTATGGCTCTATGTTACAGATGTTGTACTTGATGGCAACACCCGTGGCATTGCTCTGATCAGGCTCTCAAAATGTTGAAAATTAAGAAGTACGCAGGAGAACAGTTCAGACGATGCGTACACGCAGGTACACCGTGAAGGGACCACGGCTAGACACGCAGGTCACCCGTTCAGGAGGTGCGTACCCCCAGTTTCACTTACTTCAAGGCAGAGAAGCACGTTCACGTGGGGTTTCCTATGTTTGGCCCGTGGAATTTAGCCCGCCACTCTTGATTCTATGGTTTTGGCCCGTGGTATTGTTTTATATTATTACTATTATTGAGCCCCATGTTTTTGGGCCCCTGGTATTGGTTATCTATGGTATTGATCCATGACTTTAGGAGGATCTTGCCTATATAAAGCAAAGGAGATCACTTGGCTAAGTATCTTTTGCAATTGAATATCTTAAGATCTGAAATATTGGGTTATTGTCTTAAAAGCTTGATCTATATGAAAGTGAAGTTGAAAGCGAATCTGTGAAGGGTGATCTCTCGGGCGTATGATCAGATCTGGGCATCCGACTAACTGTGGCACACTGGTGAACTGCCAATTCGGCCCTAATCAGAAGTACGCAGGTGATTAACGGTGCAAGTGCGTGGGTACGCAGAGCAGAAGAAGCAGAACTGCGTGGGTACACAGAGCAGAAGAAGCAGAACTGCGTGGGTATGCAGAGGAGAAACAAGAGAGCTGCGTGGGTACGCAGAGCAGAAGAAGCAGAACTGCATGGGTACGCAGCGCGACAGAGGTTCAAGTGCGTACGCACAGTAAAAGTACGCGGTGCGATAGTATCTATGAGTGCGTGGCTTCAGTAGCAGTACGCGGCGCAATAGTGTCTCTGGGTGCGTATCTACAGTAACAGTACGCAGCGCGATTGAAGAAGAAGTGCGTGGGTACGCCGTGCAGCAGAAGGCTCTCTGCGGGTATACGCAGGGAAGCAGAAGGTGTAGTGCGTAGCGACGCAGGCCAGAGAAAGAAAAACTGCGTATCTGTCTTAAGATCTTCTGTTGACTGAATTTTTCTGTTGATAAGGTGTTCTGGGTGTAGTTCTGTTATTGATGATCTGGTTGCTGCAGTTGACTGTGTAATTTACATGTACTTGATGATCATTTGATGCTTATGGATCTAGTTTGAAAATTTATGAAAAGTGGTCCTTGTAAGAAAAGAAGTAGGGGGTTGTAGCTCCCTTCCAGGAAAGACTGGAAAACGAGAGAGAGTTGTAGCTCTCTGCAGGTTGCAGCCTGTGTACTGGTAAAGGACTACACCAGTACAAAATCATTGTAAATGGAGTTTCTAATTTGAAAGAAGATAGAGACATATTGTAGCAGGTGGTTTTCCACCTTATATCTGGTGTTCTTTGGTGTGACTATCTGTTTTTCTTGTTCATGCTCATTATTTTATGGTACTGATATGCAAAAATAATTCAAAGTATAAATAAGGAAGATTTGTTAAAAGAACTTGATAATACTGACTCACCCCCCCTCTCAGTATTATTTCCAACATAGCCGTGATGCCTGGTGCAGAGAAGCTGACCCGTTCACTCGAGCTATGTGAATAGGATTATCCTCAGTGATAAACTCGCCACATGTGTGATGGAAATCTAACTTCCCACCTTCTTGGGATGTCTCGGGCAATATATCTGTACGTAGTCCTCGATCGAGAGACTGCTCCATGTCCTGCCCTAGGAATGTACTACCTCTCCCCTTCGGGAAAGGCCAGTGATGAAATAGATATCTTCCACTTCTATCCTGAGTGGAATTTGGTCAATCATAAAGGCATCCTCCTCGATATTCCAGTAATCAATGAGCATCTCAAGTAGATGTGTGTTTGCTTTCATATTCGGTAGTTTGAAGAATTTAAGCAAACCACATCCCAGTAGGGCATCCAAAGCATCATGATCGTTCATGACTTCATCATCCACCGCGTCATGCTCTCTTTCTCTCCAGGTGACCGGCATCCTAAGGAAAAAATGATTTTCAACCGTTAGTTTTTTGTTTAAAAATGTTTGCGGTGTATACGCGGGTCCCTTTCACACAGTCGCGTATAGGGCTCGCATGTACGCGGGTTTCATATTAACAACCCGTGTATACGCCACGGTGAAATTTTGGCAAAAAATTCAACGGTAAAACATTAATTAAAAATCTTAAAATTAGTCACAATCAATTGCAAGACAAGTATAAGAGTTACCTGGAGGTTTTTGAAGAATCTGAACGGTTGAATTTGGCATATGGGAAGTTTGCTCCTTTTGCTCCAATTCTTTGCTCTCAAACTCAAATGGTGAAAATGGTGAGTCCAAAAGCTCTTTTATCGGTTTTGAAAATGCAAAATTTTTTCAAAATTTTATTTTGTTTGACCTCATGTGACTTTTAACTTGGGAGCTTGGAATGTCGAGAATGGTTTGATTTTCAGGACATTTTCAACATTTTTTCGACAATTTCGAGACAGTTCCATGACTGCTAACCCGTCATGGCAGGTATCGTTTTCTCACTGGCATATAGGTTAGGGACACCAATTTTCTGTTGCATTATGCATACTAGCCTCCATTTGTCGATACATCTACCATAGGGTCAACCCCATCGTGTTATGGTTCGTAAGCCATCTTCACTCGCCGATTCTTTAAATCATGACACGATGGTAGAGCCATCCTTTACATGGGCATCGTAGTTAGGACCTCAGTGACATTTGTTGCCCATGTTGCTCTGATTTGAGTAGGCTCGGGAGTCCTCTATAGTCCCGCCATGACTTATGTGTTGAAAACTCATTCCTCTTTGTTTCTTCGCTTCGTTTTGGCCTTATACCCTAGAGGCTCCTTTGTGTTGAGTTGTACTACTGCATTGCATGTTGACTACTTGCACCTTTTGGCCTAGAGCCGGCTTCACTTGGACTCATGTTTAAGCCAACTTTTGAACATGACGACTGCAACATCAACCTTGCATACCTTTGACTTCTGCAGCTTGACACACCTTGACCCGTGGAAGGAATGCACCTTTGAGTGTCATTGACCAGTTTTCACCTCCCTGCATTGAGCATAGGAACGTTCCATTCCCAGGAACTAGATAATTTGTTTCATCGACACTCGTTCTTTCCACTATACCATAGCATTCTTTTATTCTTTTTCAAGCTTAACAGAAAAAGACAAAAAAATTAAATATTCCAAAAAGAGTGGGAACGGGACAGTATTTCCATTTATTGTTGGCAGCTAGAGTCAGACGTGTCACCCTTGAACAAAGCACTCAAAGCAAAGTCTCCTCCGTTTGGGCGGGATTTATTTTGACTTAGGTACACCTTAACCTTGTTATTGAGTCAGTTCTCCCTCGATTGGTTATCTCTTCCAATCATATGGAGGGTTCGTTCGTGCCTCCTGCATGACAAACTTATACAGAGTCATCATATGCTGCCACATAGTCACATTGAGTTGTGCTTTTGTTCAAGGGAAGTTAGCCTGAGTCGGCCTCTCTGTGGTGTCTCTTGACTCATTTTTCAGTCGGCCATCCCTGGTTTTCAATATCATGTCTATCATCACATCAGTTATATTGGTCCTTTGCTCGTGCCGGTTTGAGAAGGTCTCCATTGACTTCTTGCTGGCGGGTCTTGTCCTTATCGACGACGACATCTTGCTCTGAGGACAGGCCTAGAGCTGCACCCTGGCCCTATTTTCATTATTGATAGGTCACCTTGTGCTCAACATCGATCAATATCATGGGTCTTTGACTGAGTGGTTTCCTTTGTGTTCGACATCAGCTTACATCATCACACATTGGGATTCGTGCAGTACCTTGGTTTCCATTTGACCCTATTGGTGGATACCTCGCCTCTGTGTCAGCTTCCATTAATGGTTGGTTTAGAGGGTTTCTGTCGTGCACTAGCCACATCTTGTGTACGCCAGAAACATACTTCGGTTGGGTTACTACATCTCTTTTGTCCAATTCCTTCCACATTATTGGCCTACGGGTTACACTCATGCTAGATTGATGAAGGATGCCTTAATGCCTTCCTTCTAGCGGATCGTTCCCTATCGACTTCGACTCATTGCTCTGGGGCAAAGATCTAGAGTCCATTTGGCAGTACCTTGGGGTTTGCAGTCATTATTGGTAGATCCTTTGCTATCGACAGTGAGAAACCATCATTGTCTCCTGATCAACAGATTCTTACAGGTGTTTGACTCCAGCTCATCTATTCACACTTGTTGGATTGTACTGGGTACCTTGACGCTCATTATCATTATCAGTGAGTAGTCTAGCGTTTGTTAATGGTATACATCAATAACCGGTAATCAAACAATTTCTCACATGGTCGACTTCAGATCATTTATTCCCATGTTGTAGAAATGTACCACGGCAGTTGGTGAAGACCTCAGGTTGTATCAACATTCATTGGTTCACTTGACAGTTGTTCCTATTGCTGCTAGTTGATACCACTCCACCTTATATGTTGCAGTCAGTCATGGAAAAATTCTATATGCTAGCACCTAAGTTTGCAGTGTAGTACCATCCTATTCCATCATGTTCAGTTGGTAATTTTTGTGATCAGTTCTTGATATCAGTGATCCAGTTCATCCTTCAGTATCATTGACATTCTTATATGTGATATTCAGACATGTACTTGTTTGATCATGATCAGATGATCGATTATGTATTTTCCAGTCATTTATACTTGTATACTTAGTGGATCCGCTTGTACTTGATATGTGGACATGCTTTACTTTTTCTGAGCATGGGTATGCCCGCCTCAGACAGTGTTTATTTTTTATCTCCTTTTGTGGCTTACTAGGCTGAACTCTGGTGAAGTCCTTCTCAGTTTTTGATAGATTTCCTTTCCATGGACTTGCTTAATACATTTTTTCCATCATGTCCCCCTTCTGACCTCATATATTAGGGGGCATCTGTTATAGCTCCAAATCTCACTCTTATGGTTTGTGATGCTGCACTCATGGCCTAAGGCAACCCCTCCTTCCAGATCTGGTCCAAAAATTTAAAAAACAGTGTGTTATCCCTTATACGCGACATTTCCCTGAGTTAAACGTGTGTATACGCAGGTAGGCATATACCCAACCCGCGTATATGTATTAAAACACTTAAAAAAATATAAAACTCCTTAATTTCGGGTGGAGATCGCGGGTTTTACCTGCTGATCACCTGTTAGTGCCCGTGGCCCAACTGTTCCCAACCAACTCCCAACTAAAAAACTACTTTGGGAGAAGTATAAAAAGGCTTCAATGGGAAGGCCTAAGGGAGGAGAGAAGAGAGAGAAAGGTTATTATGCTGAGATTTCCCTGACCAGGTCTGAAGATCCTTGTGCCTCCTGCACTTCCCCCATTTTTACAGGAAACCCTTGTTTCCTTGTGTGTTGATGTCCATCTACTACTTGTGATATCATGGAGCAAGTCATGGAAGGAGTTTGTTAAAGGCTTGAGACTGGACGAATCCAGAGGAAGGCTTTGCTTGGAGCCTGCACAAGGACGACTTAGGTGAAACTGTTCTTTTTTGTACTTTATTTGTCTATAATAAAAGAAACACATGTCTTTTTTCCTAATATAAATCTTCTTCATGTTTGTGATATTCATGTTAGAATTCATATGTGAATGGTTGTTTAAATTTCATAACTAACTACCTTTCTTTATAATATGAAGATGGTTTCTTTATAAGGTTTAGTCCATATACTGCTATACTTTCTTGAATTGGTTATTTTGCAGGTCAAAGGAGCAAAAGGAACTCCAAGAAGGGTTTGGACCCTGGAAGGACCTTCTTGGACGTAGGACCTCAGGTATGCCCCTTATCATAGAATTTGCTTATGCTAGCATAATGGCTGTGTGGAATGTGTGTTTCTCTGTATAGACAACTTTCAGTCTACTAGGGTATCAGCCCAAGACCCTAGGGGAACTTTTCCCTTAACAATAGCCCAAGGAGAAGGCACATGGATTTGCAAGTTCTCTGCATTCTACAGGACAAAGCAATACTTAGTTGGAGCCAATTTTGTAGCATTTTTTGGTTTTGGTAAGTTAGCAAAATTAGTAAAAAAAAAAATGAAAATCATTCCAAAAAATGTTAAGTTAGGATATGGAAAAAAGGAATATTGAATCAAAAAATGTTAGGGATATTTTGATGAATAAGTCCATATAAAAAAAAATGTTAGAATAGATGCCCTAAAAAGGAAGGCAAAAATAAAAAATGTTAGAATAGAGAGAAAAGAAAAAAATAATAAATTTTGAAAGTGTTGCAAATCCAAATGCCACTACTCTCAGTCAAAGTTTATTTTTGTAAATAAAAAGTTGTGTGCAGATTGTTTAAATGGCACAGTAGTTCATACAATCCAATTGTATAGTTTAATCATGATTGGATTTGATTTAAATTGTTTGTCAATAGGTAGCAAATAAAATTGGCTCAACAGTTTAATTTGAGCCAGTGGAAAAAATAAGTGGATAGAAGTAGATTAAAAATTAAAAGAAAATGTTGAGTTGCTAGTCTAAGTGCACGCGGGTAACTAAGATTGAAAAAATATTAGGAGTTAAGAGTAGGTAGAAAAATTAAATACAATTGGAGCATTGAAGGATTTTTATCTTAAGATATAACATTGGAAATATGTGCATATGGTGATGGGTTTTATTAACCATAAATTCTAAGTATCAATGTTATTTTGTAAATATCCAAACTTCATCCATTCATTCCCAAATATCCCAAGCATGTCACATTCAACAGAACTCTTGGCTCCACCATCACTTCCACCTTGTGTTTTTAAATATCATTCATTTTATTTTTCATCCTGCACACTCTCCTGAGATCTAATGACCTACATCATTTTTTGGCCCTCATTTGCCGTCCGAACTTTATTGGTGGGGGGTGGGGTCCGAACTAGGCAGTTTTGGAAACCGCCCTCTGAAAATACTTTTCCTCCATCCTAGTCTTTTGGGACTTAAAATAAAGAAACAACTTACCGCCCTAACTTGCTCCTGAATGCAGTTTTCATTTGAACATTTACTGTCACTCCTACGTCATCATCCATGTCCACTCCCAGTCACTTCCTCTGTCCAATCAGCTACCGCCTATCCGTTATTCATTTAATTCACCACTCCCATGAATTTATACTCCATAGACCCATTTATCAATCTCATTGGATAATTAATGAAGATTTAGTTGTTCATCAAACAACCTCGCTCCATTTTATTCATTATAAGCCCTGTTCCTTCATAAAAACCGTTACACTGTACATTTTTGAAACTCAATTCATCACTGGATATTTTGTGCTTGCAGCCTAAACAATAGATTCATCATTCAATTGAATTCACCATTCTGTTCAGAACCAAGCCGACATCCAGGTCCCCCTAATTCATTTTTAGCTATACTGTTTTTCTGTTTTAGACCAATTCTTCCCATTTCCTTCAAATTCACCTTGTAATTCACTTAACAAGATGCCTCCTAAGGGAAAGGAGATTGCATAAATCCCAAATCCTCTCATTCATGCACAAGTTGAATTCCATCATACTCCCCTTGTTGACAAAGACTGTAAAATCATTGAGTCCTTGTCTCAATTTGTTTTGTATGAAATCTACTATTGGATGGAAGATCAATTAGTTGATCAGACAGATGAAATAGGACTTTGGGACTCCCACCTTCCTCATTACATTTTCCCTCAAATACATAGAGCACCTAAATTTGTTAGGGAATGCCATGAATCATATGGTCCAAGTCAAAGAGCTATCATTTCACCTACAAGAGAAATCCTATATTTCATCAATGCTCAGTCCATTGAACAGATGTTGCAGGCCCCAACTATTGCACCAACCCATCCTTTTTCTCATGAAAGCCTGATAGAAGCCTATCAAAGGCTAGATTTCACTAAAAGGTCTCAAACTCTTGAACTTTTCCTAGCTGTAGATAGTCCTCTACCTAAAATAAACCCTCCCCTATGATTCATCCATGTTCCCAGATAGAACTAAGCAAATTACCACTATTCTTTCTTATCTGCTTGATTACAATTTTGATCAATATGTAAATGAAGCCATCCTAGGTTTCTTGTCTATATTTGCTGCTGATTCCAAACCCATTGTTCTTTATAACTTTATCCAATTTCTAGCTAAAGCCACCCATGAACAATTTGTCTAGTTTAATACCGAAGAATTGTTTGTTCATCCAACTATTAATCTTATGAGCAACACTCCAATACCAAGAATCAGTGATGAAATTGTGAAAGTATTGCAGCTGGTTGATCAATCCACAACAAGAGATTGGTATCTTTACCAAAACTATACAGAAATCAAAGTCTATGGCTGTGAGCTTCCACCCTACAAACTTCCTAAGTACCTCCCTATCAGAATTTTTGCACTGGAATATATTAGGTAGAGGTTAAACGTAGATGAAGTACATTTTGTAGTTGCAAAGAATAAATCACAATTCAAGATAAAGGCTCAGGTTGGTCCTTTCATCTGTAACACTAGAGCAACAAGAGAAGAAGAAGATAGGTTATTGAAGGAAATGAAGTTTGGTCTCAGCTTCACTTAGTCTTAAGACCCAATGGGAGTAATTTAAAAACTCAGGGTTGAAAATAAGTTTGCTGCATACCACCACACAGGTAGGCCTGAAATAGAGCACTACAAAAATCAGTTAGAATGGAAAGAGAATACCCTTTAAGAAGCTGAAGAACAAGACGTCTCTACTTCAAATGTATAAACTCCACTTGCATAGGAAAAGACAACTAAATGAGGAAGGGAAGAACAGTCACCCCTACAACCGAAGCATCAAGCTAGGGCTTTAGAATTGTACATAGAAAGAAGAGACCTAGGATCTCTCTGAAGGTTAGTGTTACAAATGAGCCATAGAAAACAACATTTGATGGACTTGGAGAGTCTTTTCTTTTTACACAGTCTCGTGGACATTCAACTCAATCCCCCACTCATTCCACTACTTCTCAAAAACAACAGGTGATTCAGACTAGTGGAACCAGTTAGAAGGATAAAGAAGATGGTATCTTTCATGTCTTCAGTGAAATTAAGAAGAAGAAAGAGGAATTGAAGTTGAACACTTATACTCAATTTTGGAAACACTCTTCTATCTCTCAAGCTATACTTCTTTCAGTCTTTGACTCTGAAAAGGGTAAGATGCAGATGACTTTCTTACAAGCTCAAATTCCACATGTCATGCGGAAAGAGTCAATTTTGTGGACAAAACCGACCTCCCTAGAAGCTAAGGCTTTCTAGTGACAAACAAGACAATTAAGCACTATCTTTCCCTAAATATGCATTTAGAATACAAGCAATCAGGTGTCTAAAACATACCTTTAGTCCAATGCTTTGTAGCAGTCCAGCCTCTCCGATCCAGATGAGCTCCTCCTTCTCTTCGAAACCTGCATTCACTAACAAGCAAACGATTACATAGCACCTGAATAACTCATAAAATAAAACATATTCATCATAAAGACCAAGGATTATATGAAACAAATTATATATAACAACTTGTTGAGAAAAATGAATTTAATTGTATTAAGTGGAAACAAAAGAAACCATTACAACCAGTGCCTTGGTGTTGTGCAGGTCCCTCCCAGGGTCTAGCAAGAGTTCTCCTTTACTTTGATCATCTCACCCACTTCCAAATGAAGCTAAGAAAGGATGGGAATCTCTCCTCTCAAGCTCTATAAGGGAGTCCTAATTTCAGCAGCATCTACCCTTAGGAATGTTCAGCTTTCAACCTCCCCTCCCTCTGGCCCAATGCCTGTATTTATAGTGCTTTTGAGGAAGTTAATCAGGTCCACCATCAATGGGATAAGCCCCTCTTTGAATGGGATAGCTCCCCTCTTGATGGGATAAGTTCCTCTTTCATAGGGATACATGAACCATCTGGAGGCGCTCAATACACGTCAAACCAACTTCTAGAATGCTCTAGAATCGACCACAAGTAACTTTTTTGAAGTAAAACTCGCGCCTTTTGACCTTTACAGGAGTACGCACCCACCACTTTACAGACAGAGTGTACAAGTACGCAGGTATTGTGAACTTGGGGTGCGTACACGGAGGTAAGGTTAAGAGAAACTGCGTAACCAGAGTTATTGACTTTTTAAGGACTTTCTCTCTTTCTTGGAGTTTGACATGAGGAGCAGAGGTATAAGACTTGCCAAGGAGGATAGTATGACAGTTGATGGAGCCATACTAACTGCAAATAGTCATGGTGACAAATTTTAGTGTAACAGATTGCCCCTTAAAGTGCGAAGCCTGTAGTAGATTAGGGTTTCATATCATCTAGGAAGGGTGAAGTACTTTATCATTTCAAGGATTATCTTGTGGAGAGCCCAATCGGAACCTGCAAATATTCAACACAAAATACATATGTAAGATCATATCATCACTGAGGTAGGCATTCCCATACTCAGATTGAAAACATTAACTAACAAACTAACTACTGCTCTGATATAGGAATGATTTTGCAATACATCATAATCATAGACTCTTGTAGACACAGTATGGACGCAGCCATCTATTTATGATTAGTCTACTGTATAATGAATACAAAACTCCTCGCAGCCTGGATGGTGGAAACTAGATCTAGGGTCTTCATTTCTACTTCCCGAAATAGTACAATTCTATCCATGCGAATAAATGAGTTGATGTCGAACATGGTAGAAACCACTTGATTACCAGTCGATGATGTAAACTGTTAAAAAGTGTGAGAGAGACCACCAGTGATGTCAATGGTTCTCAAAGTACCCGGTACAATCCATGAGATGTGAATGAATGAGTTGATGTCGAACATTTCACGGAATCCTTCGATCGAAAGTCAATGATGCAAACTGTCATCAAAGGCGAGAAATCTTCCATTGATGCATGCAGATCTCAAGGTACTGACGATTTCTAGGGAATCTTTCTAGATAATGTGCTGATGTCAATAGAAAGCGACCCGTTGCAGGCAAGCCCACAACACGAAATCATTGATCAAGTTGAAGAAATGTAGCTGTAAGGACTGACTCAGGGTTGGTCGAGATGGATGACAGGTATTTTGTAGATGAATGGTTTATTTGCAGTGACCTCTTGAACACATAACGACACGACAGATGGCTTGGTGACAATTGACCCAAAGTTAATACCCGGAACAGGTCGAAGATTTTCAATGTGGTTTGATTAACTGTTAGGCAAAGGATTTCCCAACCCAGGTGAATAAAAAGTGTCGTGTTCAAGAGTGGTGATAAGGTTTCTTCTGAGACAAAGGATAACAAATAGGCTCATTTTTCTCTCTTTTCCCCCACCATTTCTGGCAAGTACCTCTTTATTTTTTACAAGCTTGAGGAGGATAACATGTGCTTGATTATAAGCTCATCCTTCAGATGAGTCCAAATTAGTTTAGATTCGAACCCTAAGAAGGAGTGGTCCGTTCCTATTTGTAATCAAACAGGTCCTTTACTGTGAAATTTTAACGAGTCCAGTATAGGAGAAACTCGGCGTTTTTCAATTTTAGAGAGTCTGAAAAACTTAAGGAGACTCCAGGGTTGAACTTTTTCGTAAATTTGTGTCTCCCAAGCCTGAAAAAGTATAAAATAATACTTGAGAGAACCGCTTGATCTTTTACGACCAAGGAGTACTTTCATAATTAGTGTCTTTGACCTGAAAAGTAAAAAGCGATCAAGGACACGTCGTTTTATTTCCAGTATCGAATTTGAAACGACAAAAATACGGCAATCTTTTCCTGTTTTTACGGTCAGAAAAGGGCTATAAGGGGACCGTCTTTTAATTCCATTTTAATGAGTGTAAAAGAAACGCTCGGCAATCTTTTCATGTTTTAGGAGTCAGAAAAGGGCTTAAAGATGACTCTGATGTTTTTGTTTGTGAAAAATGGCAATTTTCCCTGAAAATCTTTTATCCTGCACAAAAACCAACACATTACTCATACCTATTTAAAGATAGATAAAAATACTTTGAAAAATACCTTTTCATGGTGAAAAATAAACAAATTTACCATTTATTTACCCAAAAAACCTATAAAAAGGGCTTTTACCAATTCATTTTTACCATTTTACTGTTGAGGAGAGAAAAAGGGCTTTTGGCTAGAAACTTCCCGTGGACATTGCGGAGAATCCGACCATCGAAATCGAACGCCGTCTCATCAAGTATTCTACAACATCCTCCCCTGCATTTCCATCCGTTTAGAATTTGTTTTTAGGCCCTAGTTTCATTTTTTGGAAGCTTTGGGGTTTCAAGGTCCGCTTTTCAGGGTACGCAGGTGCTCCACTGGTGACCCGCGTACCCCGACATTTTCTCAGTTGGGAAAATGCCGGGATGTTGTAGCCAGCAACACCCCCCCTTATTCAATTAAGTATCAGCCATGATACTGGATGAATGGGGACCCTTAGTTAATTTTTTAGGAAAAGCAAGAGTTTCTTTTTGAAGTCACAATCATGCGCT
Organism: Pinus tabuliformis; assembly: GCA_031772625.1. Taxonomy (NCBI): domain Eukaryota; kingdom Viridiplantae; phylum Streptophyta; class Pinopsida; order Pinales; family Pinaceae; genus Pinus; species Pinus tabuliformis. Next base: position 992,273,969 of record CM062804.1, read on the forward strand.
TGGAAAAAATCCTCTTAAGACCTAAGTCTATAAAAAAAGAGAAAACCTTAAGGTCGCATTGCAAAAGATATGCCTCACCTTCATTTCCCTTTTTATGCGCAAGATCCTCATGTTAATAATGACATCGCGTCGCAAATTGGTAACGCTCATAAAGAAAACTTAAAAATCCACCGATCTGCGATAACACCGATCACTAGATCGCATATTGCAGAAATGAGTCAGGCTAGATTTTGTGAATATCAAATTCCTGCGATCCGAGATATTGCGATCGCTGTGATGCCACATCCCTGCGATTTAAGATGATGCGATTAGCGATCGCGCGACATGCGAGGTTACGTCAGCAAATCATAAAACACTTCGGTACGAATCCTTCGGGCGTGCCATTCAAAGAAAAAGCCACTTACTATAATCTGACCCAAAATCATTCGCTTTTAATGATAGTAAATGAATTAGTTGTCAGTTATTAAGTGGATTAAAGACGTGTGCCTTGGTAGAGAATTGCTTCACGTAAGGTGGCATATTTGATTTATCTCTTGCATTTAAAACTCTCCCATCACCTTTCTGGATCAGTCATTTCCATTTCACTCGTAACCTGCAGGAACAAAACGCGAAGACGACTCAGACAGAAACGCAAAGCGAAATGGGAAAGAAGAACAAAGCTCAAAGCTCTGAAGCAAGAGAGAAGACCAAGGAGATGGCACCCCTGTACACAGACACAGCCTGCAACAAAGACGCAGGGATATCAACATGGGACGGTATGTACAGGCTGCTAGAAGAAGAAAAGCCTAGAATAATGAAGGTGACTGCTGTCGCGGGCGCACCACGCTCTTCTGAGTTGACCTTGGAGGACCTAGCATGTTCATTCCTCCACAGAATAGCTGCAAGACCCAAAATTCTACCATACACAGATATGATCAAATGGATATTGGATGATGCAGAATTGAAGGGCAGACAATTCAAAGTTCATGGACATGGGCTTGTAGGATCGTTTGCTGCACAAGATTTGAAACTTATGTATCATCTTCCTGAACCGCAAGCAACCTATAATGCAGAATTCGTTAGGAAGTTTGCGGCGGAGAACCCAGATCTATCAGACACCACTAAAGAATGGTCTAGAAGAGATGAGCCGCTAAAAAAGGATAAAAACGGTATGTACAACACTGGTTCCCTCACCTCTCCATATCGCTTTGCTGCGGCTATGCTCTGTAGGTTATTTGGGATGCCAGATATCAACAAGTTTTCATCTGAATGGCTGCCATTAATTGATGCTGCCACTAACGCCGAAATCCTAAATTGGGCCAAAATCCTTTCTGATACTCTATACACAGCCGTTGTCAATTACCAGTCTAAGAGATCCTTTTCTGAAAGGGTCTATCCTCCGTTTTATCTGTCTGCCTATATTATGGATTCTGTTTGTCTTGTATCTAATTTTCCTGTTATGGGTTGGAAATGGACTACCCAAGACCCATTGCCCATCCATGTTTATCACAATATCTTATGGAATTCCCAGTTCGCCCCTCACTTTTACCAGATTTTACATGGGGTTATTTTGCCCCTATATAGAATGATATACGATAAAGACCCCCCAAGGTGCTCCCCCGAGGCCCAAATTGACATCATCCCCGTCGCAAGATGGTTTGGGGAAGAATGGTTTACTTACATTAGAGTTTTTGGAAGCACTGTACCTCCACATGTCCTACCCCTATATATCCCTGATAAACTTTTGGCCCGGGAAATCGCTTATAAAACCTGTTCTGAAGGCGGTTTAACCAAGGACCTAAAGGACAAGAATAAGGCCATTTGGCCTCAATTTCCCATCACTTGTGGGGCCTTATCTTTGTTCGATGTAGGACACGCTTTTGGCGAGGTGGAGAATGTGATGTGTCTTCAATTATTTAAGTTCCCAGCGAGGCCATTCGACCCAAATAATGTGGCCCAAGAATTCACAACGAACATCAAGATAAGAGTGTTCTCTGGAAAGAAAGATCTGTTTGATGATCTCTTTCAGAGTAAGAGCTCGCTCAAAGAAATTTTGCAGGAAGCTCAGTCGAGGTTGTCTTCAGGTGACCTCCAGAAATTCACGTTATACAGAGAAAGAAGGCTGGCTAGTATTCCACTAGAGAAGCTGCGAATACCTACTAGAGAACCGACTCCGAGCATCAGCCTCAGTGAAAACACCAGCCCTTCCAGGTCTAAGTCCAACGCCGCACAAGAAGTATCTAAGCATCCTGAAGAGTCTGGTCACGAACAAGGAAAAAACGAAAAGATGACCAAAGACACAGCTCAGTCGAGTGCAATGTCTCAGCAGCAAGTTATCGCCTCACCACCAAGAGATGTCCCCCCTCCTGTCATCGAAGCACCCCTTGTCACAACAGAGCTAGATAAAGAGTGGGAAACCTTCAATGAATTAATTAATCTTGAAGGGCAAGTCCCTAAGACACCTGTGAGCAATACACAGGTGGTGCAAGAAGTCGTTTCGACCATGGTCAGTAGCGCCACAGAAGCTGAACACCTTCCTATCGCTCCAGCCTCAGAACTTCTACTTAACGTAGAAGAAATTCCCCCACTGGATGTATTCTATATTCCCCAGCACAAAGCAGTCGTAAGGAGACAGAGAAAGAAGAGAAAGCTTGAGAATACACTGTCTCAAAGTGCTGAACATCTGGACGTCTTGTGGAAAGACCCAAATAATAATCCTACCAAAAATCTCACGAAGCTGTCTCAGATTGCAGGAGCTTATGCTTCTGCAACTATTGACAAGGCCTCTGAAGTTCAACAACTCTTAAAGGAACAAGAAAATCATATACAACTGCTACAACAACAGTTACAACAAGCCAACGCGAACACTGAAGCTTCCAGACAGCTAGAAAAGCTACAGGAAGACTTTCAACAGATGCAGATAGGCTACCAGAAAAGTCTTGAAGAAAAAGAAAAACAACTGCAGACAGTGCAAGAAATGCATAAAGATGAGCCTAAACTGGCAGAGTTTATTTCAGAGTCCATCGACTTGAACGAGCAACTACTGCAGCAACAGGAAGAGTTGGGACGTAAAATATCACAGTGGAGGCACTTTTGTGAGCTGAGCAATAAAATCACCAGTCAGGTGGTGGAATTGCGAAGCGACTATGATCAGAACGAAAAGAAGGTGACAGAATATCTAAATTGGCAAGATGATGAGGAATGGAAAAGAGTAGGAGCACCCAGGATTAATGAAAATCATAAGGAGCTGCTCTTTAATAAATGGGACGAACAAATCACGCAGGCGGAGCAAGCAGCAGAGACAGCGGTGCCACAAGCGAGCATTCTTATCGACTGTGTAAATGAAAATTTACACAGGGCCAATTTAATTACAGAGACTACCCCGGGGTACCTACCAAGCAAGTTACAACTGGAACAGAATGGAGGCAGAAAGCACAAGCAAAAGGGAAAGAAATCCAAGCATTGGCTAGGCTGAATTGGGAAGGTTACTGGATGTACTTAGTTAAACCACACAACCAATCGATGACGGTGAAGTGCATTTCGAACGCAGCCAAGAAGGTAGCGCCAACTCTCATAGATGTCGTTTTCGCAGCCCAACTCAGCGCAGAAATCAGCCAGCCGACTCTTCTCAAGCCTATGCTGGACACTTGCAATTTCAAAGATCAAGTTCACAGATGATTTCATTTAGAATGTTGTTTTTTCTATTTTAACTAGATTAGAAAAAGGACGGTCATTTGAAAACCGTATCCTAAAATTTTGTAATGATACTATTATTAGAATTAGGAAGTAGTATTTTAACCCTTCTCATTGCATTGGAGAAGGGTCCAGAAATTTGTCAAAAACTTGTCCTCGGAACATGCACTTCTGCACCCTCAGAGGAGGTTTTGATGAATGGAAGGATCGAGATTTACTTATGTTTGCATTTTAATGTCTACTACTGATGTTGTACTTCTGTACTCTTAGTAGATGTTAGAAGTAAGTAGAAATAAATCGTTATTGCTTGAAGTTTGTGAGTGAAAATCAGTCATAAATGGTACTTTTATCTCTTGACGAATTTCTGCTTACATTCTTAAAGCGATATGCAGTTTTAGTTGTTTATATGTTAATGTATGGATATTTGGGTTACCATTTGGCACTTCTGTACGGTGGAATCATTTGTTTGTGCTTGACATATGAATGATTTATTATGCGATATGCTGTTCACAACTGTTTTTCCTAACTTCTTATGCAGAATGGTTTATCTTAAATGGTTCATATTCTTATGATAACTGAATGATCTTTATTACCAGTTATTGTTCGAAATCTTTTTAGATCGCATAATATAAGAGACATGTCTCGGGTTAGCGTAGATTAGATGTGTTGTTTTCATTAGATTGCAATAGTATAGAATCTGTTTACTAGTTAGATTTGAGTCAGCTTTAAAATACTTTCAAAATCAGCATAATCAAAATCTACACACACACACATAACCTTTAGATTGGGAAGCTGGTCCCATTATCCCCAGTCGGACCCGCTACACCAAACGGGCAAGGAGCCGCCAACCAGGTTCCGGACCGGGTGGGTATCCCCCTTGTTGTTGACCCGATTTCGGGGCCCTCAACATATTTGGCACTAGAAGGAGGGCCTGAGCATAGTGTCCGTTGGAATGTTTTCCAAATTATAAATCTTGAAACAGGATGGCTGCTTATAGAATTCCTATTTGGAGTTGCATCCATGTTCCTACCTCTTCCAACACTCCACCAGATGTGGTAAGGCTCTTGTGTCAGGTAAAATTCAACGGTAAGAATGATTCTTCTGCATTTAATCATGCCCTTCAATTCATTCAAAAAGTTTCGAGTTCTGACATTTAGAGAATTGATGAAGGTGTTTTATGCAGGATTTTTACTCTTACATTTACAGCGGAAGCTAGAAAATGGTGCAGAACCCTCCCAGTTGCATCAATCCATAGCTGGGACCAATTCGTTAGGACTTTCATCTTGGAATTTGATTGTTATGACTACGACCAGGTATATGATGAAATTGATTATCTACGGAAACAAGATGAACCCATAAGGGATTTCAATATGCGATTTCATCTCAAATGTCTACAGTATGATCTCGAGGATGAGCTCACAGATGAGGAATCTTCAGATTATGATGAGTATTTCCTACCTCCTTTATCTGACCAAGTAGAAATTAGCTCGACCTTTGTTTCGTTTTCTTCTAATATAGATGAGCATTTCAAGTCAAATACACATATCATCCATAATGAAGAAAATCTGCAAAGCCTAGGAGTCATGCATGCTCTAATACCAGAAAATAAAGACGAAAATGCTGAAAGGGAAACTACCTTGGAACCAGAAGATGACTCTGACATAAAGTCAGACAATATCATTTCAAATCAACGAATGCCTATGCCAAGGTTAGATCAACCAATTGTTTCTCTTTCAGAAAGTATCAGCGCACAAAGGTATGATCTAAAGCCCGATGTTTACGATGAATCTGATGAACAAAATTTTCTTCATGATGTTTTTAAATGCAATATTCCAGATTCACATTTTTCTCTTTATCCCGATGTTTTTAGTGATGACAATGTTTCCCCTCTCAATATTAAGCATATCTCAAAAAACATAGAGGGTTATTCAAACGACTCATCATTAAGTTTTCAAGATAAAGGGACCGCTTTAGCACAACCTCTGATCAATGTCAAACAAGAGCTTCCTGACCTCCTGTTGTGGTCACCAACAACCCCCCTTTTTTCACTTGACATTAGCAATAACGTCAAGCGAAGAGGGGACCCTGAACGAAAATCTCAAAAAAAAAATACTGTTTCTAAAGTTTTTGTATTTCTCTCCCTAAGGCTCAAATCGCATCGCAAAGAAAGGCCGAAGCATAACTCGAGCGCAAAAAACAAATACTGCGAAATTGCGATGCGAAGTTCATCGCATCGCATACCTCACACGCGCCCCTTAAAAGAAAAACCTTCGAGCAATGCGATCGCCGATTTGCGATATCGCAAATCGCAAGCATTACGTTATACGACGTAACCATTAAACGAGAACTTGCGATATTTACGATTTGCGATTTGCGATCTGCGATGGCAGCAATCTGCGATCTGCGACCTGCAATCTGAAAAGACTTACCACACGATAGACCCATGCATTAAGGGCGCGCCTTGAAAGAATTTAATGACCGCATGCTTAAGTATCTAGGAATGATTGCGTTACATTTATCGAAGAGTCAAGTGATGATGGATGTCAGAATTATGTATTCATTAGAGATTAATGCTTTCACGTCAAGTCTTTTCATTTCACTTCTCCTTTGCGTAGACTGCAAGACACGCAACTGATATAAGTTTATATGCAGGAAACATCTGAAGGAAAGAGGAAAGCGCCAATCAGCAAAGAGAGAATGCTTTCGCAAAGTGCATGCCACATGCAGCAGAACCGCGGATTCCAGGCTATCAGCCAACCGGCACTGATGAAATTAGACTATCCGGGACTCAGAGTCAAAGGCGCACAAAAGCAGCATATTCAGAAAAGATCCTGAAGCTAAGACTTAGTGAAGCAGAGAAAGAAGCGCATGAGAAGGAGAACGCTTCAGGGAAACCTGGAACAAAGAATGGAAGAAATTCTCGACACAGGGAGTTGCCCATGCAGCATGACTCTTAACCCACTCAGTCATTTGCACGACCAGAAACCGAAAACGACAACAACAAAATCAGTTCGAGAAGAAACTGGGACACGCTAAGTATACACGCGGCGAATACACCCAGCTAGAGAAAGGTTTTCGAAAATATCTTCTGGTCTGCCGGAAGGAAGTGCCAGCTCCTGCTATTTCCACTTTTATCTCCCGAGCGAAACAAGAAGGCGGCTAGCCGACTCTTCCCAGGAAAGCATTACACTTTGACAGCACTAAAGAGAATATACAGAAACGGTCAGAAATTAGATTTTAAGTTTAGAAATAAAGTTGCTTTTAGTAAAAGGGCGGTCATTTGAGGCCAATTCCCTAATTTCATGTAATTAATATTGATTAGTTAGTAGTATTTAACCCTTCTCATGGTTTTTGGAGAAGGGTCCGGAAATCTGTCAAAAAACTTATCCTCAGAACATGCACTTCTGCACCCTCAGAGGAGGTTTTTGATGAATGGATGGATCGAGATTTATTTATGTTTGCATTTTAATATCTGTTACTGATGTTGCACTTCTGTACTCTTAGCAGATGTTAGAACAAGTAGAAATAAATCATTGTTACTTGAAGTTTATTAGTGAACTTAGTCATAAATGGTACTTTTATCTCTTGGCTAGATTCTGCTAGTATTCCTAAAGTGATATGTGGCTGAGTTCTTTGTATGTTATTGCATGAATGTCTGTATTACCATTTGGCACTTCTGTACGGTGGGGTCATTTATTTATGTTTAACATATAGAAAACTGATTATGCGATATGATGTTCACAACTACTCTGCCTAACTTCTTATGCAGAATGGTTTATCTTTATTGATTTATATTCTGATATCAGTTGAATGATCTTTATTACCGGCTGCTGTTAGAAATCTTTCTAGATCGCATAACAAAAGAAAAACACCCCGGGTTAGCGTAGATTAGATGTATTTTTCTTCATTAGATTACATTAGCATAGAGTTAATTTAGCAGTTAGAATTAAGACTAGATTAGAAGAATCCTTCCCCCCCTTCCTTAGATTAATACCATCAGACTCTACGCACACACACACACCCATCACATTGGGAAACTGGTCCCATTATCCCCAGTCGGACCCGCTACTCCAAACGGGCAAGGAGCCGCCAACCAGGTTCCGGACCGGGTGGGTATCCCCCTTGTTGTTGACCCGACCTCGGGGCCCTCAACATTTCTGGCGCTAGAAGGAGGGCACAGCTATGAATGGCACATAATTCAAAACCCAAATACCATTCTAAGAGCAAATCACCCTCACCAACTTCCCCGACTTCCCCAATACGACTAAACTCGGAACTGGAAGTCGCTCGGACATCCACCGCTGCTATACATCCCGATACATCAGAACAACTTATTGTCGATCCCCCTGAAGTTCAAACCTTGATCCGTAAACTCCAGGGATTCTCTATTTTTAATCAGAAATCTGATAAATCTAAAAGCAGCTTGACTTCGCAATACAACCCTGCTCATCCCCTGACCCGATTGAAGAGTGAAAAATTTGGCATTCAGCCAACTGAAATCCCTCTCCCCACTAGGAAAAGAGCAAGTAAAACATTTCAAGAGTCTGACAGAGAGACTCTTTCATCCACCTCATCCATTTCAACTCCCTCTCCGCGAAGTCGACCACCCACATCTCCACCTCAAATCACTCATCCATCTTCCGCAACTCTTCCTCCACAATCGTCAAAGATCATAACATCTCTATCTTCTCAACCTCAAAGATCATCTTCTACACTTTTACTAACCAGCAACTCAGCGATGGCACAATCTCCATGGAACAACCCTGGGGCGGTTCTAATGCCTCCACCCCTGAGTCCAATACCTGCCCATCCCGAGAAGTGGTTACCAAAGTTCAATCCAGAAACTGGAATGTTAGCTGAAGAACATATCAATAATTTCATGCTTTCTGTTAATCTCAACGGAGTTACCAACGAAGACGCCGTGGTCCAACTCTTCCCCTATACGATGCAAGGGACGACCGGGTCATGGTACTTCTCGTTACCCTCCGGATCTATCACCAGCTGGGATATTTTTCAAAATCAATTTCTCACTAAATTCGGCGATGATAGATCGACAGCGACACTGATCAATGATCTGTCCAATCTTAAAGCTGAGGCTCGGGAACCCATTAAAGATTTTAACTTACGGTTCAACAAGATCCTCAATAAAATCCCCGCTGCTTCCCAACCCAGTGAGGAAGTAAGATGCGAATGGTACATCACCGCCTTACCTTCAAACTTGGCCATCTTCGTAGATAGGGCAAGCAAGACAACCTTAGTCGAAAATTTGGCTGAGGCATTAGCAGTCGAAAGACGCGTAGTAGCCCTAGAAAAGAGATCTACAATCGAAGAGCGTAAATCTAAGAAAATCTCTTTCAAAGAAGAAACCAAGAAGAAGCAAACGAAAGATCCTTTCGACATGGAAGGATTACAAAAGGTATTAAAGGCCATGTCAAATGAGATGATTGATATCAGGAAACAAGTAGCAGAATCGTCCCCAAGAAAGCCTTTTAGGAGTTTTAAGAGAAATCCTCCTATGGAGACGAAGCCACCTAGCGTGGTCTCTAACGTGGAATCTGAAGAAGAAGAAGAAGAGAACACCGCTGAAATGCATACCGATGACGAAGAAGTGGTGGAACTGCAAGGAATGTGGGATTTCATCCTCCCACAAGAGGAAGATCAAGAAGCACTTCCGGTTAGTACAAGAAGCAGAAATCAACTTGATCCTCCCCAGACTACCCCAAAACAGAAGGGCGCAAGCCCTCCAGCAAGAGAAAAGATCGCAACGAAGAAGACAACCCCTAAAGCGACCTCATTTAGCCCAGTCCAATCAGAGCAATCGCCTCCATCAAAGACACTAATAGTGTCAGATGAAATGGAATATAACATCATCGACGACATGAAGAAGACTAGGGCTAATATCACCCTGTACGAGCTGAGCAAATTGAAACACCTACAGAAGATCATGATGAAAGAGTTACACGCCGTACCTACTGTGCCTCTACCTATAGCTATAGCTTCTCATAATGTAGGAAGACCCCCAATCAACGCGATCAATAAAATCGATCCAAATGACATCGCCTTGATTGGAGGGAGGTCTAGATCTCACACTCCCCCTTTCCTCCTCACTTACGAGATCTTTAACAGAAACGTGCATAACTGCTTGGTTGATTCTGGTGCTTCAACCAATATTCTACCCAAGTCAATATGTGCCAAACTTAATGTTCAACCGCAAAAATCTGCAGTACGCATAGTTCAACTTGATCGATCACAAGTCGAAGTGATAGGCGAACTAAATCAAGTGAATATAAGACTATCGTCCAACCCCAAGGTGTGCCAGGTCATCGATATTCTAGTTGCTGACATCCCTGAATTTTATGGTCTAATTCTTAGCAGGGATTGGTCCGAGAAGCTCCACGGATATTTTTCGACTGACTGGTCACACATGTGGTTACCCTTCAACGGGAAGCCAAATCAAATAAAGGTTGAACGAGAACTGCACCAAAAGTACATAGTGACGGACCTGGAGGGAGAGAACGAAGCCATAGCATACAACAGCAGCATCATAGGCAACTATTCGGTAGGCTCTTTCCTTGGAAATTTCAATGCTCACATATCACCATATTTAGAAAATTCAGTCGTATCCCAAGTAGAAAACTTTTCCCAGACTGATGATTCAAAATGTGTTAGTTTCTTAGATAACCCTGTAAATACTTCTTTATTTTGGAAGTTATATTTTGATGGCTCTAAGTCCAACGAGGGAGCGGGAGCAGGATGCGTCTTGATTAGCCCAGACGGAAATAAGACCATGCTCACATGCAGACTGGAGTTCGATTGCACGAACAACACAGCGGAATACGAAGCCTTGGTGCAAGGCCTATACAAAGCAATCGGCTCCAACGTCAAATATCTTCAAGTCTTTGGAGATTCCGAGATCGTCGTCAAACAGGTACGTAACACCATACATTGCCTGTCTAGTCATTTAAAGCACTACCAATCTTTAGTACAAGATCTCACTGCGCATTTTACAGCATTTAATATTTCATCAATCCCAAGACTTCACAATGCAAGCGCAGACCTGCTAGCAAACGTAGCCTCCAGACTCATTCCCTCCGAAGACTTTAGTCCAGATAGGTTTTCGATAGAATTAATTTTTAAACCGTCTATTCCTGACAACATCACCAACTGGAGAGTATTCAACGACGACCCAGACATCGTAAGTTTCCTTACCTCCGAAGGATCCTACTCAAACCAGATAATCGACGAGGACTGTCATGACCACCAAATACAACAAAGTAGCACTGATAACGCTATACCCAAATCAGTGGTCAAATTAGAAGATTTGTATGACTTAAAAAGTCGGTTCAAAAGGTCAGCTAATGCCAAACTTTACAGTTCAACTCTGAACTACGAATCAGTGAACTTAGGAACCAACGAGAAACCCCAAAACGTCAATCTAGGCCAAGACCTAGCTCCTGAAGAAAAATCAGCATACATCCGTCTTCTACGACAGTACAAAAACGTCTTTGCCTGGAACTACGATGAGCTGAAAACTTATAACACTTCTATCATTCAGCACACTATCCCGATGATCGATAACGAGAAACCCGTCCAACAAAAGCTCCGAAAAATCCACCCCAACCTGGAAAATCAGATAAAAACTGAGCTGAATAAGTTGTTGAGAGCCAGAATAATTTTCCCGGTCAGACATTCCAAATGGGTATCCAATATGGTACCTGTTAGGAAGAAAAACGGAGATATTAGAATCTGCATCGATTTCCAGAATCTCAACAAAGCCTGTCAGAAGGACAATTTTCCCCTCCCACCTATGGAGCAAATATTACAGGCTGTAGCAGGCTCAGAATTGATGTCTTTCCTGGATGGATTTTCAGGATATAATCAAGTGCTGGTACACCCAGACGATCAGCTAAAAACCACCTTCCGAACTAAATGGGGTACCTACGCGTATCGAAAGATGCCGTTCGGTCTGATCAACGTCGGCGCTACTTTTCAAAGAGCTATGGATATTGCGTTCAAAGGGTTAATCAATAAATCAGTAGTGATTTACCTGGATGATATAACTGTGTACTCCAAAAAACGAAGCGACCATCTCAGAGATTTGAAGCAAATCTTTCAAAGATGTTTAAGGTATGGAATCTCGCTTAACCCGAAGAAGTCTTTTTTCGCGTTGAGTGAAGGAAAATTGCTAGGATTCATAGTGTCCAAATCGGGCATTCACATCGAATCTGCCAGAATCAAAGAAATTTCCGAGATATCCATGCCCCATAACAAAAAGACCATGCAATCTTTCCTAGGACAGATCAATTTTGTGAAAAGATTTGTCCCAGATTTTTCACGTATTATTTCTCCTTTACAAAAAATGATAAAAAAGAATTCAAACTTTAAATGGGGTCTAGACAAGCACGAAGCGTTTAACTTAATCAAACAAGCCATCATCGACGCTCCATCCCTAGCAACCCCAAATTTTTCAGAACCATTTGTCTTATACACGTTTGCCTCAGAGCATTCTTATGCTGCGATCTTGACCCAGGCAAACAAAGAAAAGGCAGAAGCCCCAATCGCATTCTTTAGCTCAAACTTACAAGGTGCTGAGCTGAAATATTCGGACGTAGAAAAACAGGCATATGCCGTCTTTAAAGCAGTCAAATATTTCAGACCCTTCTTGCTAAAGGCCCATACCAAGGTCATAGTACCATTCTCGGCGGTAAGAAACCTCCTGATTCAGAAAGACGTGGGCGAAAAGAGAGCGAATTGGATCACCGCCTTGCAAGAATACGACCTGGAAATCAAGCCGGCACACATCGTAAGAGGCCAAGGCTTCTGCAAGATGTTAGTTGGAGCATCGCAAATCCCCAAAGAGTCACCTCAAGAGGTACATGCGTATGAGGTAAGCCTAAACGACGCAGAATCATTTTATGCCGACATCATTTATTTCCTAAAGAACGGATATGCTCCATTTCACCTGGATCACATAAAAAAGAGAGCCCTGAGGTTAAAAGCTAAACAATACCAGCTCGTAAATGATGTCTTATTTAAAAGTAACTATGATTCTGTGCTTCTTAGATGTCTTGAGAAAACTGAAGCCGAAAAGGTTTTGCAGGAACTCCACGACGGACCAGCAGGTGGACACTATGCTGGAGAAGCCACCGCACACAAGATCTTACGTGCAGGATAATACTGGCCCACGCTGTTCAAAGACTCGTACAATCACGTGAGAAAATGCCAAGTCTGCCAAACTGCTGCAGGAAAACAAAAGAAGTCATCCATGCCACTGCAGCCGGTTAACATCGAACAGCCGTTCAGCCAATGGGGCCTGGACATAATAGGTGAGATCGTTCCTCACTCCTCTAAAGAGCATAGGTATATCCTCACTGCAACCGACTATTTTACTAAATGGGTAGAGGCAGTTCCGCTCAAGACAGCTAATTCTGAAAACATTGTTGAATTCATAGATCAGTTTATCATTACTAGGTTTGGATTGCCAACGGCCTTAATATTTGATAATGCTTCATATTTTTCTGGAAATACCATGACTGAGTTCGCGCTCAAAAGAGGGTTCAAACTGAAGTATTCTGCCAACTACTATCCGCAAGGTAATGGGTTGGCTGAATCAACAAACAAGAACCTAATCAGGATTATCAAAAAGACAGTTGACCAAAACCAAAAGAATTGGCACAAAGCGCTGGTAAACGCCTTATGGGCAGACAGAATTACCAAGAAAGCCTCTATCGGGACTTCTCCCTTTAATTTGGTTTACGAGAGAGAAGCAGTTCTTCCTACTCACTTACTCATTCCCTCTTTGTCCTTAGTACAACACATTGATGAAGTACCTACTTCTCCCTTACAACTAAGGCAAATGGAGATAATCAAGTTAGAAGAACGACGAGAACAGGCCAAAAAAACCCATGCTCACCACCAAGCGTTGATAAAATCCTCTTTTGACTCGAACATAAAGACCAGAAAAAACTTCCAGATGGGTGATCTAGTTTTGAAGTGGGATAAGGCTCACGAAGAAATGGGCAAACATACGAAATTCCAGAAGCTATGGCTTGGTCCTTTTCAAATCGTAGAAGTCATAGGCCCGTCGAATTTTGTGTTGCAGGACTTGACAGGCAGAAGAGATTCTCTGCATGTAAACGGACAAATCCTCAAAATGTATTTCCCATAGAAGGTCGTCCTTCTATTTTTGTAGGATAGTTTTAAATTTTCATGTTAGTTTTCATTTTTCATAGATAGGGCTGGTTGTAAATGATCATAAATAGTATTCATGAAGAAACATACCATTTCTGTATCAGATTTTGATTTCACTTGTATAAATAGCAAAACTTTTCGAAAAATCTGACTTTTATTATTGACAAATAGAGTTAGCTTTAACCTGAATATGATGTTAGTTTCAAACTTCACAAAGAAACCTGGGATGAGAGTAACTTTTGGCAAAAAATTGTTTTATGCCAATGCTATGAAAGGTATCATCGATAGCAAAATAGGTATTCTCTGCAAAACTGCTGTTCTTAAAACTCTATTATTGTCGTCCAGAGCTTTCTTAAGGAAAAACAATGACTTCCTCCCTGCTAAGGAAAATCGCAGCATCCAGAGAGACAATCCAAGAAAACACTATATCTCAAAGAATAAGAGGTCTCATCACGAGCCAGCTTATCATGATCACAGATATTATAACTTGCTGACTTTGCCACTACTGTCTACCAAAACAGGGCAACGACTCAAGATTGTGCAATCGAAAGACAAGGGGTCTCATCACGAGCCAGCTTGTTCAGCAAAAAGTATAAATCAAGTGAATGACTGTGTCATAATTTGGCCACCAAACCAAGACATTGTTCTTTAGAGAATAAAAAATCAAAAAAGAAAGAAAAAGTGTCAAAAGGATTTTTCTCTGGAATGTTGTAAATGACCTCAAGCAGGAAAAAGGATCATTGCTGGATAACATGGTAACCCTGTCGAGGCTATGGACGCCTGCGGGCAGCAGAGGCTCTACCTGCGACAAATGAGCATACTTTACAAAGCCAGTACACAGAGAAGACCTTATTTTGTCTTTGAGGAGACTGAGTAATGACTAGGTATGAATACAAAAAAATAACCCAGGGGAAACAAACAATCAGAATCAAATAAGAAGTTGTGACGAAGCATTATTGACAGGATAAAAGGTAATACTCTATCTGTCCATAACAAAATTTAGGCATAAGAAAACTTTTCTGTTTTGGAAGTGAAAATGCAATAGAACAAGCAGAGATAACTAGTTCTTCACAGTGAATCGCCATTGTTGTGGTCACCAACAACCCCCCTTTTTTCACTTGACATTAGCAATAACGTCAAGCGAAGAGGGGACCCTGAACGAAAATCTCAAAAAAAAAAAAACTTTTTCTAAAGTTTTTGTATTTCTCTCCCTAAGGCTCAAATCGCATCACAAAGAAAGGCCGAAGCATAACTCGAGCGCAAAAAACAAATACTGCGAAATTGTGATGCGAAGTTCATCGCATCGCATACCTCACACGCGCCCCTTAAAAGAAAAACCTTCGAGCAATGCGATCGCCGATTTGCGATATCGCAAATCGCAAGCATTACGTTATACGACGTAACCATTAAACGAGAACTTGCGATATTTACGATTTGTGATTTGCGATCTGCGATGGCAGCAATCTGCGATCTGCGACCTGCGATCTGAAAAGACTTACCACACGATAGACCCATGCATTAAGCGCGCACCTTGAAAGAATTTAATGACCGCATGCTTAAGTATCTAGGAATGATTGCGTTACATTTATCGAAGAGTCAAGTGATGATGGATGTCAGAATTATGTATTCATTAGAGATTAATGCTTTCACGTCAAGTCTTTTCATTTCACTTCTCCTTTGCGTAGACTGCAAGACACGCAACTGATATAAGTTTATATGCAGGAAACATCTGAAGGAAAGAGGAAAGCACCAATCAGCAAAGAGAGAATGCTTTCACAAAGTGCATGCCACATGCAGCAGAACTATGGATTCCAGGCTATCAGCCAACCGGCACTGATGAAATTAGACTATCTGGGACTCAGAGTCAAAGGCGCACAAAAGCAGCATATTCAGAAAAGATCCTGAAGCTAAGACTTAGTGAAGCAGAGAAAGAAGCGCATGAGAAGGAGAACGCTTCAGGGAAACCTGGAACAAAGAACGGAAGAAATTCTCGACACAGGGAGTTGCCCATGCAGCACAACTCTTAACCCACTCAGTCATTCGCACGACCAGAAACCGAAAACGGCAACAGCAAAATCAGTTCGAGAAGAAACTGGGACACGCTAAGTATACATGCGGCGAATACACCCAGCTAGAGAAAGGTTTTCGAAAATATCTTCTGGTCTGCCGGAAGGAAGTGCCAGCTCCTGCTATTTCCACTTTTATCTCCCGAGCGAAACAAGAAGGCGGCTAGCCGACTCTTCCCAGGAAAGCATTACATTGTTGACAGCACTAAAGAGAATATACAAAAACGGTCAGAAATTAGATTTTAAGTTTAGAAATAAAGTTGCTTTTAGTAAAAGGGCGGTCATTTGAGGCCGATTCCCTAATTTCATGTAATTAATATTGATTAGTTAGTAGTATTTAACCCTTCTCATGGTTTTTGGAGAAGGGTCCGGAAATCTGTCAAAAAACTTATCCTCAGAACATGCACTTCTGCACCCTCAGAGGAGGTTTTTGATGAATGGATGGATCGAGATTTATTTATGTTTGCATTTTAATATCTGTTACTGATGTTGCACTTTTGTACTCTTAGCAGATGTTAGAACAAGTAGAAATAAATCATTGTTACTTGAAGTTTATTAGTGAACTTAGTCATAAATGGTACTTTTATCTCTTGGCTAGATTCTGCTAGTATTCCTAAAGTGATATGTGGCTGAGTTCTTTGTATGTTATTGCATGAATGTCTGTATTACCATTTGGCACTTCTGTACGGTGGGGTCATTTATTTATGTTTAACATATAGAAAACTGATTATGCGATATGCTGTTCACAACTACTCTGCCTAACTTCTTATGCAGAATGGTTTATCTTTATTGATTTATATTCTGATATCAGTTGAATGATCTTTATTACCGGCTGCTGTTAGAAATATTTCTAGATCGCATAACAAAAGAAAAACACCCTGGGTTAGCGTAGATTAGATGTATTTTTCTTCATTAGATTACATTAGCATAGAGTTAATTTAGCAGTTAGAATTAAGACTAGATTAGAAGAATCCTTCCCCCCCTTCCTTAGATTAATACCATCAGACTCTACGCACACACACACACCCATCACATTGGGAAACTGGTCCCATTATCCCCAGTCGGACCCGCTACTCCAAACGGGCAAGGAGCCGCCAACCAGGTTCCGGACCGGGTGGGTATCCCCCTTGTTGTTGACCCGACCTCGGGGCCCTCAACACCTCCCCTGTCTGAAAACATATAATGAAAAAGAGGAACCTAGGGAAATCTGTAGAGTCTTTTGCGATAGTTACTTTGACAATGATGATATTGTTGAGTTATCTCAAGTAACTCAAATAGGGTCAGATAATAAGGAACATCTTAAATCAGAAATCATGTCAGTCGATCCTCATCTCAAAGTAAAAGCTCATTTGAATAATATTACTATCCAAGACAATACCCCGATCTATGATTCATATCATGAGGAAAGCTCCATCCCTGTTCGCAATCATAACTTAGTTCCTGATTCACAAAACCTGGCCAGTTCTTTTGAGGAGCAAGATGTTACAAGTAGATCCCAGTTGTACTGTAACACTATTTCTGTAAATACCCAATCATTTCTTTCTCACTTGCACTCATTTTGTACAAAATCGGATTTCTTTTTAAATTTTCAAACTTTTGATAGATTTTGTTTTAGCGGTTTATATATGAGAACTTTCATTTCAAACGAAATCGCTAAAAACTCAACGTTAACAAAAAACAGGTTACAAGTCATTAAAACTAAAAATTCATTTTCGCAATATGACTTGTTATCCCTCCTATTGAGAGATCATCAATTCATAACAGAAATTCATCCTAATTTTTATGATCCAATAGGTATCCAGTTGGAAAAAGGCTCTCATGAGAAAGGAAAATCAGATAGAATTCCAATCGGGGTTGTATGTTTCTATTCCACAGCCAATATTTATGATCCAAGGAGAGTTTGGTTCTTTTTACTCATGCTTGGAAGATTCGTACGGCTAGGGATAAAAATGAATACATGGTTCCATTGGAAATATCATTTCACATAGTTATTTCCTGTATATAGTTAGAATATGAGTAGCAGTAATTTAGCTAGGTTATTAGGTTTGCTTTTAATAAATCGATAGGCAAAGTTATTCATATTCTCTACATAACCCTAGGGAATGTTCACCCCTCATAATAATGTTTGCTTTGGTTAACGGCATTTGGCATTTACTAAAGACACCTTTTTCTCTATTGAAATTTTTTTGAAAACTTCTGCTTCCATGAACAGCAATCTTTTAGGAATTTGATCTTTATTATCAATAGAACTTTAACCCAGATATGGTGATAGTTTCAACTGAAAAAACTTTAAAGAAAGCTATCTCAGTGGGAAATTTATTTTTAGGTCAGCACAATGAAAGGTATCAATATTAAAATAAAAATTCTCTGTGAAAGCAGCCATTACCAAAAACAACCCTATCATTGTCGTCCAGAGCTTTCTTAAGGAAAGAAGTTTGACTTCCTCCCTGCTAAAGGAAAATGCAACATTCAGAGGAATAATCTAAAAAGACGCTATATCCCAAAGAATGAGAGGTCTCATCACGAGCCGGCTTATCATGATCACAGATATTATAACTTGCTGACATTGCCAAAACTGTCTACCAAAACAGGGCAATGACTCAAGATTGTTGCAATCAAAAGGCAAGGGGTCTCATCACGAGCCAGCTTGTTCAGCAAAAGTGTAAATCAAGTGAATGACTGTGTCATAATTTGGCCACCAAACCAAGACATTGTTCTTTAGAGAATAAAAAAGGAAAAAGTGTCAAAAAAGGATTTTTCTCTGAAAAAGTTGTAAATAACCCTAAGCAGGATAAAGGATCATTGCTGGGTAATAGGTAACCCTGTCGAAGCTATGGACGCCTGCTGGCAGTAGAGGCTCTACCTGCGACAAAGGAGCATATTTGAGAAAAAAGAGCTGATACATAGAGAAGACTTTATTTTATGTTTTACAAGACCAAGTAATGACTGGTTTAAATGCAAAGGCAAGTAATTGAAACAAAAACAGGTTGAAACGAAACATCATTGACAGTTTAAAGTATTATTTGCTTTATCTTTTTATAATAAAGTTCAAGTTTTCCTTTAAGACATTTTTCTCAGGAAGTTTGAAAGCATAAATGTAAAAGCAGAGATAACTGGTTCTCCCAAGTGAATCGCCGATTGTTGTAGCCAGCAACACCCCCCCTTATTCAATTAAGTATCAGCCATGATACTGGATGAATGGGGATCCTTAGTTAATTTTTTAGGAAAAGCAAGAGTTTCTTTTTGAAGTCACAATCATACGCTTGGAAAAAATCCTGTTAAGACCTAAGTCTATGAAAAAAGAGAAAACCTTAAGGTCGCATTGCAAAAGATATGCCTCACCTTCATTTCCCTTTTTATGCGCAAGATCCTCATGTTAATAATGACATCGCGTCGCAAATTGGTAATGCTCATAAAGAAAACTTAAAAATCCACCGATCTGCGATAACACCGATCGCTAGATCGCATATCGCAGAAATGAGTCAGGCTAGATTTTGTGAATATCAAATTCCTGCGATCTGCGATATTGCGATCGCTGCGATGCCACATCCATGCGATTTGCGATGATGCGATTAGCGATCGCGCAACATGCGAGGTTATGTCAGCAAATCATAAAACACTTCGGTACGAATCCTTCGGGCGTGCCATTCAAAGAAAAAGCCACTTACTATAATCTGACCCGAAATCATGCGCTTTTAATGATAGTAAATGAATTAGTTGTCAGTTATTAAGTGGATTAAAGACGCGTGCCTTGGTAGAGA
The DNA here is from genome assembly GCA_031772625.1 of Pinus tabuliformis. Lineage (NCBI taxonomy): Eukaryota > Viridiplantae > Streptophyta > Pinopsida > Pinales > Pinaceae > Pinus > Pinus tabuliformis. Next base: position 992,293,659 of record CM062804.1, read on the forward strand.
TTTGCTTCACGTAAGGTGGCATATTTGATTTATATCTTGCATTTAAAACTCTCCCATCACCTTTCTGGATCAGTCATTTCCATTTCACTCGTAACCTGCAGGAACAAAACGCGAAGACGACTCAGACAGAAACGCAAAGCGAAATGGGAAAGAATAACAAAGCTCAAAGCTCCGAAGCAAGAGAGAAGACCAAGGAGATGGCACCCCTGTACACAGACACAGCCTGCAACAAAGACGCAGGGATATCAACATGGGACGGTATGTACAGGCTGCTAGAAGAAGAAAGGCCTAGAATAATGAAGGTGACTGCTGTCGCGGGTGCACCACGCTCTTCTGAGTTGACCTTGGAGGACCTAGCATGTTCATTCCTCCACAGAATAGCTGCAAGACCCAAAATTCTACCATACACAGATATGATCAAATGGATATTGGATGATGCAGAATTGAAGGGCAGACAATTCAAAGTTCATGGACATGGGCTTGTAGGATCGTTTGCTGCGCAATATTTGAAACTTATGTATCATCTTCCTGAACCACAAGCAACCTATAATGCAGAATTCGTTAGGAAGTTCGCGGCGGAGAACCCAGATCTATCAGACACCACTAAAGAATGGTCTAGAAGAGATGAGCCGCTAAAAAGGGATAAAAACGGTATGTACAGCACTGGTTCCCTCACCTCTCCATATTGCTTTGCTGCGGCTATGCTCTGTAGGTTATTTGGGATGCCAGATATCAACAAGTTTTCATCTGAATGGCTGCCATTAATTGATGCTGCCACTAACGCCGAAATCCTAGATTGGGCCAAAATCCTTTCTGATACTCTATACACAGCCGTTGTCAATTACCGGTCTAAGAGATCCTTTTCTCAAAGGGTCTATCCTCCGTTTTATCTGTCTGCCTATATTATGGATTCTGTTTGTCTTGTATCTAATTTTCCTGTTATGGGTTGGAAATGTACTACCCAAGACCCATTTCCCATTCATGTTTATCACAAGATCTTATGGGATTCCCAGTTCGCCCCTCACTTTTACCAGATTTGCCATGGGGTTATTTTGCCCCTATATAGAATGATATACGATAAAGACCCCCCAAGGTGCTCCCCCGAGGCCCAAATTGACATCATCCCCATCGCAAGATGGTTTCGGGAAGAATGGTTTACTTACATTAGAGTTTTTGGAAGCACTGTACCTCCACATGTCCTACCCCTATATATCCCTGATAAACTTTTGGCCCGGGAAATCGCTTATCAAACCTGTTCTGAAGGTGGTTTAACCAAGGACCTAAAGGACAAGAAGAAGGCCATTTGGCCTCAATTTCCCGTCACTTGTGGGGCCTTCTCTTTGTTCGATGTAGGACACGCTTTTGGCGAGGTGGAGAATGTGACGTGTCTTCAATTATTTAAGTTCCCAGCGAGGCCATTCGACCCAAATAATGTGGCCCAAGAATTCACAACGAACGTCAAGATAAGAGTGTTCTCTGGAAAGAAAGATCTGTCTGATGATCTCTTTCAGAGTAAGAGCTCGCTCAAAGAAATTTTGCAGGAAGCTCAGTCGAGGTTGTCTTCAGTGACCTCCAGAAATTCACGTTATACAGAGAAAGAAGGCTGGCTAGTATTCCACTAGAGAAGCTGCGAATACCTACTAGAGAACCGACTCCGAGCATCAACCTCAGTGAAAACACCAGCACTTCCAGGTCTAAGTCCAACGCTGCACAAGAAGTATCTGAGCATCCTGAAGAGTCTGGTCACGAACAAGGAAAAAACGAAGAAACGACCAAAGACACAGCTCAGTCGAGTGCAATGTCTCAGCAGCAAGTTATCGCCTCACCACCAAGAGATGTCCCCCCTCCTGTCATCGAAGCACCCCTTGTCACAACAGAGCTAGATAAAGAGTGGGAAACCTTCAATGAATTAATTAATCTTGAAGGGCAAGTCCCTAAGACACCTGTGAGAAATACACAGGTGGTGCAAGAAGTCGTTTCGACCATGGTCAGTAGCGCCACAGAAGCTGAACACCTTCCTATAGCTCCAGCCTCAGAACTTCTACTTAACGTAGAAGAAATTCCCCCACTGGATGTATTCTATAGTCCCCAGCACAAAGCAGTCGTAAGGAGATAGAGAAAGAAGAGAAAGCTTGAGAATACACTGTCTCAAAGTGCTGAACATCTGGACGTCTTGTGGAAAGACCCAAATAATAATCCTACCGAAAATCTCACGAAGCTGTCTCAGATTGCAGGAGCTTATGCTTCTCCAACTATTGACAAGGCCTCTGAAGTTCAGCAACTCTTAAAGGAACAAGAAAATCATATACAACTGCTACAACAACAGTTGCAACAAGCCAACGCGAACACTGAAGCTTCCAGACAGCTAGAAAAGCTACAGGAAGACTTTCAATAGATGCAGATAGGCTAACAGAAAAGTCTTTAAGAAAAAGAAAAACAACTGCAGACAGTGCAAGAAATGCATAAAGATGAGCCTAAACTGGCAGAGTTTATTTCAGAGTCCATCGACTTGAACGAGCAACTACTGCAGCAATAGGAAGAGTTGGGACGTAAAATATCACAGTGGAGGCACTTTTGTGAGCTGAGCGATAAAATCACCAGTCAGGTGGTGGAATTGCGGAGCGACTATGATCATAACGACAAGAAGGTGACAGAATATCTAAATTGGCAAGATGATGAGGAAGGGAAAAGAGTAGGAGCACCCAGGATTAATGAAAATCATAAGGAGCTGCTCTTTAATAAATGGGACGAACAAATCACGCAGGCGGAGCAAGCAGCAGAGACAGCGGCGACACAAGCGAGCATTCTTATCGACTGTGTAAATGAAAATTTACACAAGGTCAATTTAATTACAGAGACTACCCCGGGGTACCTACCAAGCAAGTTGCAACTGGAGACAGAATGGAGGCAGAAAGCGCAGGCAAAAGGGAAAGCAATCCAAGCATTGGCTAGGCTGAATTGGGAAGGTTACTAGATGTACTTAGTTAAACCACACAGCCAATCGATGACGGTGAAGTGCATTTCGAACGCAGCCGAGAAGGTAGCGCCAGCTCTCATAGATGCCGTTTTCGCAGCCCAGCTCAGCGCAGAAATCAGCCAGCCGACTCTTCTCAAGCCTATGCTGGACACTTGCAATTTCAAAGATCAAGTTCACAGATGATTTCATTTAGAATGTTGTTTTTTCTCTTTTAACTAGATTAGAAAAAGGACGGTCATTTGAAAACCGTATCCTAAAATTTTGTAATGATACTATTATTAGAATTAGGAAGTAGTATTTTAACCCTTCTCATTGCATTGGAGAAGGGTCCAGAAATTTGTCAAAAACTTGTCCTCGGAACATGCACTTCTGCACCCTCAGAGGAGGTTTTGATGAATGGAAGGATCGAGATTTACTTATGTTTGCATTTTAATGTCTGCTACTGATGTTGCACTTCTGTACTCTTAGTAGATGTTAGAAGTAAGTAGAAATAAATCGTTATTGCTTGAAGTTTGTGAGTGAAAATCAGTCATAAATGGTACTTTTATCTCTTGACAAATTTTTGCTTACATTCTTAAAGCGATATGCAGTTTTAGTTGTTTATATGTTAATGTATGGATGTTTGGGTTACCATTTGGCACTTCTGTACGGTGGAATCATTTGTTTGTGCTTGACATATGAATGATTTATTATGCGATATGCTGTTCACAACTGTTTTTCCTAACTTCTTATGCAGAATGGTTTATCTTAAATGGTTCATATTCTTATGATAACTGAATGATCTTTATTACCAGTTATTGTTCGAAATCTTTTTAGATCGCATAATATAAGAGACATGTCTCGGGTTAGCGTAGATTAGATGTGTTGTTTTCATTAGATTGCAATAGTATAGAATCTGTTTACTAGTTAGATTTGAGTCAGCTTTAAAATACTTTCAAAATCAGCATAATCAAAATCTACACACACACACATAACCTTTAGATTGGGAAGCTGGTCCCATTATCCCAGTCGGACCCGCTACACCAAACAGGCAAGGAGCCGCCAACCAGGTTCCGGACTGGGTGGGTATCCCCCTTGTTGTTGACCCAATTTCGGGGCCCTCAACACGGGTGTACGCACCTTGCCTTAAGGGAACCCGCGTACCCACGCCCTGTTCCTAAAGGCGAGGTGCGTACCCCGCAAAACGAGTTTTTAAACCCCAATTTCTTCAAAATGGACCAAATTATTTTGATTTCATTGATTCTAACAGATGTTTTTTGGTGTGTAGATTGCCCACCATGCTTGATTGGCGCGAGAGAGAGCACGAAGATGTCGATTTGGCCGCCATTAATCATCAACCTTCCATTGATGCTTTGAAGGCATGCAACCTTTACAAATACTGGGCCATACCTGGCATGAGGGCCCAGGTGCGTTTTCTAGAGTGGCTGGTAGAGAGATGGAACGTCCAGGACCAGTGCTTTTTCATTGGAGGGCGCCAGCTCGAGATAGAGCCCTCAGATATTTATTTCCTCACTGGTTTTCCCAAGAGAGGCGAACACTTGACTCTGTTCGGGACTAGGCCGGGTGGCCAGTCCATGGCTAGTCTCCGACAAGAGTGGTGTAACACTCAGTCTCAGGAGAAGGGGATAGAGATCAAAATTATATCCTGACCTGAACTTATGGTGATTGCTTTCACAGTTACCAGACTTTGCAGGGCTGCCGCGTTACACATTGCCACTGGATCCCAGATGTGGATGGCGATTGATTGCTATCGGGGCACCATTTTCAACTGGTGCGATGCTGTGTTGGCCAACTTAAGGGCCAACTGACTAGGACCAAAAACGGATAGCTGAAGACTTTTGGTTATGGGCCTTTAGTTGTGAGTTTTTCCCTAGAGAGGGTTTCGATGCTGATCCCACAGCAGCTCACTGTTGAGGTTGGGCCTCCCCGAGAGCCTAAGTTGATGTGATGGGTTGCGGTTATGGCCCGTCATCCTGACGAGGGCACGGAGGTTGTCCGATTTACTCCAGAGTATTTTCACTGGTTGGAGGACCAGATCTTTTCCATACAGGATTTTCCTTATGCCGGAGTTGATTTTCGTGGAGATCCGGACATGGTTCTTCCACCGGGAGAATAATGGGATGACACAGGTACTTCATTTTTCACAAGTCTTTAAATTATCTATTTTTTTTTTGTTTTTTATATCGTCTCAAAACTGACAGTAACAATTTTCACAATGCAGATGTAGGCCCACGTCGTCCAGCCAATCTCCGGCCTTTCGAGAGGAGACTACCAGTTGCAGCGGCATCGGCCCCACGGGACGAGGCCACATAGACCCTAGCTGAGTTGGAACAAGACCTAGAGCGTATTACGGCAGACATACTAGAGACTACTATAGATGATATTCCTATCAGGCTTCAGCGCTATGTAGTCGCAGTCCCAGGACCTTTTAGGAGGTTCTTGTGTAGGGTGGCGCGTGCAGTGGTGTCATATAGAGAGCATCACCAGTGATTGGATGGTCGTTTTTGTAGACACATGTGACATTTTGGTTTTTTGTACTTATCATTTTTGCCGATCATAAGGTGTTTTTCAACCTATGATCGAAGACGATGTATTTTTGACACACTCCTATCTATATATATCATTATTACCGGCTTATCTTGTTAAACATGTGTGATGAAATGTTTTTAAATTTACATGTATGATTATTGCAAATGTCTGTCTAACATTCGAGAAGAAATTGCATCTGCTAATGTATTTAAAGACCTTGGAATATGCTGATATTCAATGTAATCAAATTCACGTTCCAAGAGACGCACTCTTAAAAATAACCTTAATAACACTGGATTTCTAATGGCATACACTCTATTAAGCTGTAATACAACGAGTTCAGAATCTAACCTCACTATCAAACTCCGAATCCCAAATGAAATAGATTCAGACAATAACTCAATCACTGCACTGTACTCTGCAATGTTGTTTGTTGTTTGACCGAGGCTTACCCCATGCATAGAAACTAACTCGTCAGAGGGCGAATAGATAACCCAAGCTGCGGAAGAGATATTCCATGTACTACGACAAGCACCATCAGCAAATACAATGTATGTTTGGAGAGGCATCGACATCTGCAAACATCAAGCGTAAAACCAAGATAAGCAGAATAACTACGAAAAACACAACTCTAAGCTAAGCACTATCTAAACTAACAAACACACCAGCTAGAAAGAAAAACCTAACTTAACTAAAATCTCCATACCCATCATTTAAGCATAATACCTCTTAAGGTAAAGTCCATTTCTGGGTTTACCCAAAGAGTCCCCGTCAAAATCTACCAGCTCATAGGCCCCTTTTGCTAGCTTTCGCTTGACAATGTAGGGCCCATGCCACATAGGAACGAATTTTCCAGCACCTAATTTATCGTTAGCTTGATCATATAATAGCACTAGGTCTCCTTCCGAAAAATTTCGAGGGGTCACATTTCGATCATACTGAGCTTTCATACGTTTTGCGTGAGTCTCGATTGCCAATGCAACATCACGTCGAGTCTCATCTAATTGAGCTAAGTATAATAAACGCTTCTCCTCTTTGGAAGTAGCTGGAAGTAATTCGACAGCCATTTGAAGTGACGGGATTTCGCATTCAATGGGCAACACAGCTTCCAAACCATAAACTAGTTGGAAAGGAGTGAACCCTGTTGATGTTTTCACTGAGGTTCGGTACACCCAAAGCGCGGAAAATAACATGTGCCAATTCGACCGATGAATACCAATGATTCGTTAGATCATGATAACTAAAACTTTGTTGATGGACTCAACCAGACCATTTGCTTGGGGATAATAAGGAGTTGAGCTATCGTGACGCAAACCAAGTTGGCCTGTAAGTTCTGTCATCATAACGTTTCGAAAATGGCACCCATGGTCAGTGATTATCGCTTGTGGGACACCAAACCTAGCAATAATGTGATTGAATATGAAAATTGCAGCTGTCTTGCTGTCTGCCTCGAATGTAGGCATCGCCTCGGCCCACTTAGTAAAATAATCTACCGCAAGGATGATATACGCATGCCCCCCGGCCGAGTGAGGGTTACATGTAATAAAATCGATACCCCATTTGGCAAAAGGACCAACGGCAATTATAGGGTGGAGAGGAGCAGGTGGAGCGTGCATCTTGCGATCAAACACTTGAAAGTTGTGGCATTTCCGGACCGCGGTAATACAGTCTTTAAACAAGGACGGCCAGAAGTAGCCAGCGCGCAATATCTTTTGGGCTGTGGCATACCCAGACATATGACCGCCACATGCTCTAGAGTGATAGTCATTCAGAACCCTTTCAGCTTCCTCGTGAGTTAAACAACGTCGAAAAACCAAGTCCGCCCCACAGCGATAAAGAGTATCTCCAATAATTTTGTACTGTTGGGACTGGAATCGAATTTTCCGACGTTCCGACTTTGAAACTTCAGGCCGAAAAGATTGGGTCTGGAGATAGACGATTATATCCCCATACCACGGATCTAAAGTGCTGATGAGAAACAAAGATTCATCCGCAATGGGTTCCTCTGCCACAGTTTCTGTGTTAGCATGCGGAAAGTCACACATTAACTCTGCAAAAACTAAGGATTTCTTAGACTTGGATTTCTCAAACTCCAAGTCAAATTCTTGCAGGATAACGATCCATTTAGAGTACTTGCCCCCTAGCAATTGTTTAGTCAAAATGTAGATCATAGGGTTGCAATCCGAAATGACTATAGTTTTACGGAGGAGAATGTAGTGACGAAAACGTTGGACAGCTTGAACGGCTGCCAATGCCAATTTCTCGACATGTGAATATTTGAGTTCAGTTGGATTTAACGTCCGACTAAGGTAATAGATCACATGTTCCTTTCCGAATTCATCTTCCTATACTAAGACCATTCCAATGGTGGAATGAGCAGCAGTGAGATACAAAAAGTAATCCTGGTTGTAGTTGGGAGGATGCAGCAACGGTGCATGGGTCAACGCGTGCTTGAGTGCATCAAAAGATTTCTGAGCTATCTCATCCCAAGAGAATTGAGCGTTCTGTTTCAAAAACCGGGTAAAACCATTTGTAATCTCGGCGTAGTTAGGAATGAATCGGCGTAAAAAGTTTGCTTTCCCCTACAAACTTTGGAGTTGGCGAAGACTCGAAGGAGGAGGCAATTTGATGATAGCTTCTACCTTCGAGGGATCGAAGTGAATGCCGGCTATTGAAACTACAAATCCCAGCAATCGTCCCACTTCTATGCAGAAGACACATTTGTGTGGGTTCAACCGAATACGATAATGCCTACACCTCATGAAGATTGCTCGTAAATGGATAAGGTGATCAGCTCGATGTAATGAATGAGCAGGCAAATCATCGAGATACGGTTGCACAATGTGTTTGATGTCATGAAACGCATAAGACATCGCCCTTTGAAAAGTAGCTCCGACATTCTTAAGCCCAAAAGGTAATTTGCAATAAGAAAATGTCCCCCATGGACAAATGAAAGCCGTTTTTGGCTGGTCGGCAGGTAGAATATTGATTTGATTGTAACCGGAAAAACCGTCCATAAAGGAAAATATTTCACTGCCGGCACAATCGTCAATTATTTGATCGATATAGGGTGTTGGGTAGTTGTCCTTGGGACAAGCTCGATTGATATCCCTATAGTCGATGCATATTCTTATTGTTCCCTATTTTTTGTTAACCGAAACAATATTCGATACCCAATCCGTTAACGGGATTGGATAAATGAAACCTGATTTCAACAGCTTCTCAACTTCTGCTTTAATTGCAGCCGCTTTTCGTGGGTGAATCTGACGCAAACATTGCCGGACGGGTTTAGCGTCCGGGTAAGTCTTGATCTCATGGCAATAATCGCGGGATCAATTCCTGGCATTTCCTCATAGGACCAGGCAAACACATCGCGGAATTCTTGAAATAGGGCCTTGTATGTCTGAATTTCGTCATCTGAACACGAGGCACCTATATGAATGTGCTCAACAATTCTGGGCTTAACTGAAATGTCAATGGGAATAGTGCGAGAAATGTTTCCCAAATTCAGCTCGGAATCAGGATGTTTCATTGGACTCTGAGCGTTTTTGACATATTCAGCTGTAAAGATTGATGAGAAATCATTTTCAAAATGATCATCCTCAGGTAAAAACGAAGATCTATGATGGAGATCTTCCCATGGTAAATCGTCTACAAACAGGACTTCACAAAGTTGTTCGTCAGATGACACAACTTCGGGAAACGCTATTAACTCCGAGGTCGACGTGAAAAGTGATTCCTCACAGACCACATTCATTTGGTCGATTTTGGTTGAACGCGGGTCGGTAAAAGACTGCACGGCTTCATAGGCAATTTCATATGGACTCAAAGGCATAGCATCACCAAATGAGTCTATCTCAGATTCAGAAGGAACGATCCAAGGATCGTCATAAACAATGGTATCTGAAGTAATCATATGAATAGATGCAAATGAAGACACGACGTTGATTGGAGGAAAAGGAAAAGTTCCCAGTAAACCGGCATCTTTAACTAATCCTACTCCAACATCCTTATAAGGGATAGTCGTTTTACCGACATCCTGGATACTCTCTGAAGAGGCTGGGTCGGATGAAAAGTAAGCCAGCTGGTCTATTGTTACAATCTTGCCATTATATGGAAACTTTATTACTCGGAAGACCGATGAAACGACCGCTGTCATAGCGTAAGACCAACTTCGACCCAAGAGAAGGTTGTAGTCTAGAGGGGCATCAACCACCTCCACATCCAGACTAACGGTTTTTCCTTCAACCCCTATAGGCAAATCCTGTAGAATGCCAAAGGGATGAAACCCACGGCCATCAAAGGCCTTAAGAATTGTCGGGGATTGATTTAGTGAAGGAGAACCAAGCGATCTCCAGCACTGTATCAACATAATACACGTGGAAGCTCCCTCATCAATTACAGTTCGATGAATAGGCCTGTTTTTTACTATCACTGGGATCTGGAAAGCCATTTGATGAGGTAAACACGATGTTATAGCTCCAAATCTCACTCTTATGGTTTGTGATGCTGCACTCATGGCCTAGGGCAACACCTCCTTCCAGAACTGGTCCTAAAATTTAAAAAACAGTGTTTTATTCCCTATACGCGACATTGCCCTGAGTTAAACGCGTGTACACGCGGGTCTGTGTATACCCAACCCGCGTGTATGTATTAAAACACTTGAAAAAATAAATAATTCCTTATTTTCAGGCGGAGATCGCGGGTTTTACCTGCTGATCACCTGTTAGTACCCATGGCCCAACTGTTCCCAACCAACTCCTAACTAAAAAACTACTTTGGAGATGGTATAAAAAGACATCAAAGGGAAGGCCTAAGGGAGAGAGAAAAGAAGAGCAAGATTATTATGCTGAGATTTTCCCCATAGACCAGGTCTGAAGTCCTTGGTGCCTTCTGCACTTCCCCCATTTTCCATAGGAAACCCTTGTTTCCATGTGTATTGGTGATCATTCATCCTTTATATCACCATCGAGTAAGACTTGGAAGGAGCTCTTGTTGGAGGCTTGAGGCTGGAACGAATCCGGGAGGAAGCTTTGCTTGGAGCCTGCTGAAGGTGTTTCAGGTGAAATCTTTCCGTTATATGTACTTTACTTGCCTTTATATAAAGAAACACGTCTTGGTTCCCGAAACAATCTTTCTTTATGCTTATGAGATTCTTGTCTTGAATTCTTATGCAAGTAGTTACTTAAAGATTTTTATAACTAACTTTATAACATGAAGATGGTTTTCATATAAGTATTTGTCCATGTACTGTTGTGTTCTTTGATTTGTTTGTTTTACAGGTCAAAGAAGAAGAAGGGAACTCCAAGAAGCGTTTGGACCCTAAAGGCCTTCTCGAACGTAGGACCTTAGGTACGTACCCTAAACATTAGAATTTGCTTATAGTAAAGATAATGGCTGTGTGTGTGTTTCTTTGAATAAGCAATTTTCAGTCTGGTAGAGTCTCAACCCAAAGGACCCTAGGGGTACTTTCCCCTCAACCAGAATTGGCGACTCCGCTGGGGAACAACACTCTTGTTGTTCCTAGTTTGGGTAGTCTTCAAGCCAATCAAGGCTCATCCTCTCTGTTTGCTGGTTCTGACTGTCTGATCTGTTCTTGAACTCTAAGCTTTTCCAGTTTTTTCAGTCTGTGTTTTTTATTTTTCTTGAAAATCTTCAGATACACTGTTTTGCTGGATTACAGAAGCGTATATACGCAAGTTGTACTAAGTAAACCCGCGTATACGCAGGTTTCCTCAGTTACAGTCGCGTGTACACGCACTCTGCACATCACTGCAGGCGCGTATATTATCTAATTTTCAAGATTTATAAATTTTCTTTTTGCTAAATGTTTGTCTGGTAGTTTGGTTCAGTTTGAAGCAGTCATTTTCTAGTAATAGTCCTCTGTTTAATAGGGGGCATCTTGTTCTGAACTCTTTCTAGTTATAAGGAGTATCAGTCTTGTTTTCGTTAATTGCAAGCGTCATTGTTTTTTGAAACACAAGATTTCTGATTAAGAATCTTGACTGCTCTGTTTTGGCAGAGTAGGAAGATTGGATTCAATCTTTGTGTTCATTTTGTTTTGGTGACCTTTTGTTTGCTTAACGAAACCATTTTTGTGACCATTTGCTCCTTTGTTTCGGGAAACTTGTTTGTTACCATTTTCTTGAAACTTGTCTTTTGATCTTTTGGACTTTCATTGCTGCTTTTGATTGTCATGAGCGATTTCAAACGCATTTGTTTTTGTTGGGTTTTCATCATTTGAAAGGTGTCAATTCACAAAAGTGTTTGGTTGCCTATTCATCAATCATTGGTGTCAGTATTTTTGAGAGCATTCTTTGAAAAAGACTTCTTTGCTTGTTGTTTGAAAGAAAATCTTTTGAAAGTTTTAAGTTTCGCTTTCTTAAACTTGCTTTTCATTTGATTTCCTTTTTTGCGAAGTGAAAGTGCTCTATGTTTATCTTAGAACTTGTTTTTATTGTTTGGACGAAATGATTGGTAGCACATCATATTCTATCTAAGCATTTTAGTGGCAAGACAAATTTGATAAGTGAGCAACTTTCCTTCTTTGTTTGCAGAGTAGTCTTAAAATCTTGCATTCACATATAGTTGTTGCATTAGGATAGATTTGCATCCCTTTTTATGCATACATAGCTTTGTTAGCTTTTGTGAGTGTGGAGTTTGAAAAGAAAGCAAAAAACTTTGTTTTATTAGAAGTACCTCTGAACCCTATAGAAATTGCTCTTCATCGAAAACAAAAAGTGCATATGCATGTAGCTAAGTTTTATTAATTTATTTTTGCGTCAAAAAACACCACTAGTTTCATCTCCATTACCCTATGACTTAAAGAACAACCTAATAAAATCAAGCGCTAATTAAAATCCACTAGAACTTTTTGTTTTAGTCAGTTACACCAACAAGTTTAGGATTTTAGGGCCTTGGATTAGGAGAGTGGAGAGTTAACTCTCCAAGGCCATAAAATGTCAAACATAAGAGTCTGATTAACGAGAGAAAATCCAATAGCGTTAGGAAGACCAGGAAAGCTCCGGATCTGGGAGTTAAGCACGAGGGTCTGTGAAGACAGGGAAGAGAGATACCCCCTCTCCTACTTGTCCGAACTTACCTCACGACTGTTCCTCCTGGCTTCTGCGACGAGTTGGTATCCATAGTTGCTTCTCCTAGGGAACTACATAGGTGGCTGCGGAGGGGAATCCTATGGCACCTGAGGTTGACGTTGTATCACTCTCGACAGTACTACTGGAGGGCACCCTTGCGAAGCTTGGGGGTTTGTACCGACGCAGGCTGTTGTTAGGAGGTCAGCGTAACTTCCTATGTTACCTTCGCTAATAGGACTGGGCCGTCATTATCCCAGACTATCTTCGGAAGGCCCCTGACTCCACTTTCTTATATTTTGGTGTCCGGTCCTCATCACCCAGAGCGGAAATACTTGGAAGTCGTTTGACTGGCTGTATCTTTAGGGACTTTATAGTGTGTGCTCTTTGTTCCTTGTATATAGTTGGATTTAGGTATTGTTGTCTAGTCGCGTCTGGACTTTGTGGTCTGAGTGACTGGCTTACCACTCTACCGATCTTGAAAGGCTTTTGGTTGTTCTTTTAGAAGTTGTGGAGTTGCCTCCTCAAGGGCAAAGGTTTTGATTGCTTATCCATATTCCTTGAAAAGTTATTTCTATATTCCCATAGGGGAAGGGTCTTTGGATCAATTTAATATGGCTAATATTCCTGTGGAAACCAACCAAGGTACCCTTCCAAAAGGGGATCCTTGTGCTTTTCCTTTCTTTGGAAACGTTGGTACTCCCTTGATGGCCACTTTGAATATTCCTGGGTTGAATGTTGGACTACCCGTTTGGCTGTGGTCCACTCTGAATATTCTGAATGCTCTTGAAGCTTCTCAGTTGAATGCTTTATTTCAAGGGCATCACATGGGTGCTAATTGTTCATCTTCTTTCAAAGAGAAATCTTGGATTCCTTCTTCGCCTCCTTCTTGTCACAAGAAATCTAAAAAGAGGAGAAAGAGGAAGTCAAAGAAGAAGAATTCTATCCTTTCATCCTCAACCTCTGCCAGTCATGTTGGAGATGAGTCTTCAGCCGCTGCAAGTCATGCTGGGGGCATGAGTCTAGTCACTGCGAGTCATACTAGCAAAGAGTCACCCACCTCTGCAAGTCATGTTCAGGACTCTCCGCAAACCACTGCTATTCATGTTGGCGGAATGGAGGTTGATAAGAAACCTGGACGTAGAAGTTTTAAACCTAAGTTCCCTTGTAAGATATGCAAGGGAGACCATCTCACCCATTTATGCCCTGGTATTCCAGAGGTTCAAAAGATATGGTCCGAGTCTGAAAGTACTTCTACTCCTAGATCTGATATGGTTTCTCATCAATCCCATCAACCATTGGTTGAAAATGTGGTAAAGCCAGTGCAATCGCTGGCCGATTACACTCCTCTTTTGGGGGGTGAAGTGTCTAACAAAAGAGTCTGTTTGATCTCTAGTACAGAGTCTTCTGGTACAGGGGGCATTCCGGTTTCTTTGAATGTTCCCCCTCCAAGTTCTAAGAGTGTTTCCTTCGATTGGGATAGTCTTGTTGAGCCTCGTCGTCCTTCCGCTGCACCTTTCCAAATAAAGGTCAGAGTGAATTCCACAAATGTCTATCAATGTATGGTGGATGAAGGATCCTCTGCAAGTATTATATCCTCTTTGACTTGGAAAGCTTTGGGTTCCCCAAAGTTGTTGACAGCTCAGAGCCAGTTGTTAGCCTATGATAGAAGGCCTGGTGAATCTATGGGTGTTCTTCCTCAAGTGCCTATCACATTAGGTGGGAAGACTGTCTTAATCAATATGATGGTGGTTGATAGCCCTTTAGACTTTAATATGCTACTTGGGCGTGATTATGTCTATGCTATGAATGCTGTGGTGTCTTCACTCTTTCGAGTAATGTGCTTTCCTCATAACGGGAATATTGTCACTATTGATCAGCTTGCATCTGATAATCACCACCCTAATTCGAATTTACTGCAGAATGCCCCTTGGTTTGTTCCAAGTGTTCAAGTAGACTCTACCCCGCCACGGGTGAATTATGTGGCATTGAGTCCTCAATGTTCAATTGCTTCTGAGAAGGATCCTTTGACTTATTATTCTCCTTCTTGGGACTTGGTCCCGGCAGTTGACCGAGAGATTCATCCTATAGGGACATGGGACCCTTTAATTCCCTCTTTTGATCCTTGTAGTTCTCATGATTTCGTAGAACTTGTTTTGCCTTCACAGGAGGAACTCTTTGAAGCCATGAGTTATGACTACCAAAGGAGTCCCTGGTCCGATCCCTGCAAGGGGTTTGTCCAGAAGAACTATTATGCGTAAGCTGCAAGGCTGCGTGGTTCCCTGTACCATATTGTATATATGAGGTACGCATTTTCAAGTTTTGTATTCTATAACACAAGATCTTAAATGAAGTTTATATGTGGGATGTATTAACTTCGTGTCTAGTGTTCCTATTTATGTTTACAGAACTTGGAAGATTTCTCCTTTGGAAGTTCATGGTTGGTCCCTTCTGACAGGTATTGGTTCTCGAAACTGGCATATAGGTTAGGTTTTTCCGCCTGCATTGTGCATTTATCAGTTTCCTTTCCCATTTTGCCTTAGGATCGACCCCACCAAGTTATGGTGCGGAACCTTCTCATTGCTTAGAAGTATCATGACTTGTGTGATAGAGCCTACCTTATCATGGGTGCCCTAGTTAGTACCTTTTTTGTCGCTTGGCACTCATGCAGATTTTTCATCCCTAGGCTCGGGAGTCCTCTTTAGTCCTGCCATGACTTATGCGTTGAAGACTCATTCCTCTTTGCTTCTTCGCTTCGTTCTGGCCTTATACCCTAGAGGCTCCTATGTGTGTCAAGTTGTACTTCTGCATTGCATGTTGACCATTTGCACCTTTTGGCCTAGAGCCGGCTTCACTTGGACTCGTGTTTAAGCCAACTTTTGACCATGACGTCTGCAAAATCAACCTTGCATACCTTTGACTTCTGCAGCTTGACATACCTTGATCCGTGGAAGGAACATACCTCTGAGTGTCACTGACCAGTTTTCACCTCCCTGCATTGAGCATAGGAACGTTCCTTTCCGGGAACTAGATCATCTATTTCACCGACACTCGTTCTTTCCACTGTACCATAGCATTCTTTTATTCTTTTTCCGGCTTAAAAGAAAAAGACAAAAAAATTAAATATTCCAAAAAGAGAGGGAACAGGGACATTATTTCCATTTATTGTTGGCAGCTAGAGTCAGTCGTGTCGCCCTTGAACAAAGCACTCAAAACAAAGTCTCCTCCGCATGGGTGGGATTTAGTTTGACTTAGGTATGCCATAACCTTGTTATTGAGTCAGTTCTCCCCCGATTGGTTATCTCTTCCAATCATATGGAGGGTTCATTCGTGCCTCCTGCATGGCGAACTTATACAGAGTCATCATATGCTGCCACATAGTCACATTGAGTTGTGCTTTTGTTCAAGGGAAGTTAGCCTGAGTCGGCCTCTCTGCGGTGTCTCTTGACTCATTTTCAGTCGGCCATCCCTGGTTGTCAGTATCATGTCTATCATCACATCAGTTATATTGGTCCTTTACTCGTGCCGGTTTGAGAAGGTCCCCATTGACTTCTTGCTTGCGGGTCTTGTCCTTATCGACGACGACACCTTGCTCTGAGGACAGGCCTAGAGTCGCACCCTGGCCCTATTTTCATTATTGATAGGTCACCTTGTGCTCAACATTGATCAGTATCATGGGTCTTTGACTGAGTGGTTTCCCTTGTGTTCGACATCAGCATACATTATCACACATTGGGATTCGTGCAGTACCTTGGTTTCCATTTGACCCTATTGGTGGATACCTCGCCTCTGTGTCAGCTTTCATTATTGGTTGGTTCAGATGGTTTCTGCCGTTGGCTAGCCACATCTTGTGTACGCCGGAAACGTACTTCGGTTGGGTTACTACATCTTTTTCATCCGATTCCTTCCACATTATTGGCCTACGGGTTACACTCGCGCTAGATTGATGGAGGATGCCTTAATGCCTTCCTTCTAGCGTATCTTTCCCTATCGACTCCGACTCATTGCTCTGGGGCAAAGATCTAGAGTCCATTTGGCAGTACCTTGGGGTTTGCAGTCATTAGTGGCAGATCCTTCGCTATCGACAATGGGAAACCATCATTGTCTCCTGATCGATAGATTCTTACAGGTGTTCGACTTCAGCTCATCTATTCACACTTGTTAGATTGTACTGGGTACCTTGACGCTCATTATCATTATCGGTGAGTAGTCTCGCATTTGTTAACGGTATACATCAATGACCGGTAATCAAACGATTTCTCACATGGTCGACTTCAGATCATTTATTCCCATGGTGTAGAAATGTACCACGGCGGTCGGTGAAGACCTCAGGTTGTATCAGCATTCATTGGTTCACTTGACAGTTGCTCCTGTTGCTGCTAGTTGATACCACTCCACCTTATATGTTGCAGTCAGTCACGGCGACATTCTATATGCTGGCACCTGAGTTTGCAGTGTAGTACCATCCTATTCCATCATGTTCAGTTGGTACCTTTTGGGATTAGTCTTTGATATCAGTGATCCGTTGCATCTTTCAGCATCATTGACAGTCTTATATGTGATATTCAGACATGTACTTGCTCCTTATGATCAGATGATCCATTATGTATCTTCCAGTCATTTATACTTGTATACTTAGTGGATCCGCTTGCACTTGATATGCGGACATGCTTTACTTTTTCTGAGCATGGGTATGCCCACCTCAGACAGTGTTTCTTTCTGATCTCCTTTTGGTGGCTTGGTAGGCTGAATTCTGGTGAAGTCCTCCTCGGTTTTTCGACAAGACTTCCTTTCCATGTTCTTACATAATATATTTTGGCCATCATGTTCCCCTTCTGACCTCATACATTAGGGGGCATCTGTTATAGCTCCAAATTTCACTCTTATGGTTTGTGATGCTGCACTCATGGCCTAGGGCAACCCCTCCTTCCAGACCTAGTCCTAAAATTTAAAAAACAGTTTTTTATTCCCTATATGCGACATTGCCCTGAGTTAAACGCGTGTACACGCGGGTCTGTGTATACCCAACCCGCGTGTATGTATTAAAACACTTAAAAAAATAAATAATTCCTTATTTTCGGGCGGAGATCGCGGGTTTTACCTGCTGATCACCTGTTAGTGCCCGTGGCCCAACTGTTCCCAACCAACTCCTAACTAAAAAACTACTTTGGAGATGGTATAAAAAGACATCAAAGGGAAGGCCTAAGGGAGAGAGAAAAGAAGAGCAAGATTATTATGCTGAGATTTTCCCCATAGACCAGGTCTGAAGTCCTTGGTGCCTTCTGCACTTCCCCCATTTTGCATAGGAAACCCTTGTTTCCATGTGTATTGGTGATCATTCATCCTTTATATCACCATTGAGTAAGACTTGGAAGGAGCTCTTGTTGGAGGCTTGAGGCTGGAACGAATCCGGGAGGAAGCTTTGCTTGGAGCTTGCTGAAGGTGTTTCAGGTCAAATCTTTCCATTATATGTACTTTACTTGCCTTTATATAAAGAAACACGTCTTGGTTCCCGAAACAATCTTTCTTTATGCTTATGAGATTCTTGTCTTGAATTCTTATGCAAGTAGTTACTTAAAGATTTTTATAACCAACTTTATAACATGAAGATGGTTTTCATATAAGTATTTGTCCATGTACTGTTGTGTTCTTTGATTTGTTTGTTTTACAGGTCAAAGAAGAAGAAGGGAACTCCAAGAAGGGTTTGGACCCTAAAGGCCTTCTCGAACGTAGGACCTTAGGTACGTACCCTAAACATTAGAATTTGCTTATAGTAAAGATAATGGCTGTGTGTGTGTTTCTTTGAATAAGCAATTTTCAGTCTGGTAGAGTCTCAACCCAAAGGACCCTAGGGGTACTTTCCCCTCAACCACGCGGTGTACTATTTTCTAGATCAAAGATTATTAGGTTCGGGTCCTGAACATCAACAGCTCCTATAGCCGACAAAAGTAATTTGCGGTGTGCTGGGCATGATTGCAGCACTTCCAAAGCCGACATTGCTGAGGGTGAAACAGCTAAATCCTCAACAATGTTGTAATTCTGGGCCGCTCTCGCATGTGGATTGAAAGCAGACCTTCGAAGTACACCCTTGGCGGGTGGTTTGATTACTAAGTCCGGGTTAGGCTTCTCGATCTGTAGTGGATCGGAACCGGGAGCTGAGGTTGATGGATTAGAATGAGAAGATTCTGCTTCTTTGCCATCAACAGGACTCTTACTACCATAATCTTGCGATCGAGTCACAATCCTTACATGAGACATCATCAATATGGGTTCTTCACTGGAACTCGAGGAAGAACCTATCATCTTACTCTCCTGCTTTGGAAATGGATCTTTCAAAACAACAGGAGTTGGGGAACCCTTGACGATTTTCACAACCTCGGCCCGATGAGGGCAATCTCTTGTAAAATGATCCTCTTCACAAATAAGACAAGGATATCGAGGTTTGCACTTTTCGTCATTGGTTTCCGACTTTTCTGTTTTCTCCTTTGGAGTTTTGTCTGCTTTATTCTTCTTCTTACCTTTCTTCTTCCCACCAGATTTTGATTTAGCCGTAGTTGACTCTACAGCGTGAATATCAGCGGAAACTTTAGCAGAAGATTCTCCTGTCGGGGAGTCTGGTAAGGTTATAATAGGAGAAGAATTCTTTGAGGATTTCTTCTTGCTTTTAGTATTCACCGTACCAATCATGCCATCAGCGGCATGAGACCTCGAAGGAGCAGCAACGATTTGATTTGACTTAGGAAGATCTGGGATCTTTTCGTGTAACGTACCTGACTGAGTATAAACTAAGTCAAGGTACTGCGCTTGAGAAATCACTTGCTCCTCAGTAACTACTCCAGCCTTAGCTACGTCTTCAGTAATCTTCGGTAACAATGATTTAATAAACCATTCAGCTAAGATTTGGTCCGGGATAAAAACTTTCACTAATCGCCTTCGACGTCTCCATTCATGAATATGATCAGAAATATAAGTGGACGTCGATTGTTTTAATGAAGTTAGTAACTCCGTGCCATTATCATATTTGATCGGCAACTGAAAATGAGTTAAGAACAAGGTAGCTAACTGGCTAAAATTATAAAAAGAGGCCCGTGGTAACTCAATGTACTACTTGGCCGCGAGACCAATGAGAGTACGCTGGAAAAGACGTAAGCAGATCGAATCATCCGAGATGGAATTAGAGGCACACCAGAGGTGGTAAGTCATCACATGATTCGACGGGTCCTCTCCAGACTTACCTTCGAACTTGGGTATGTCACTGGGCAACTTATTTGGCATTGGCGGCCAAAACGGAAGATAATTTATTGGATCGTTCGTTAGGCGCGACAAGTCTGGTAAATCCAAAGTTGTGATAAACGGTAATTGCCGATTAGGATCCCTAAAGCTCTGGGTCACAAGACCAGTCCCAGGAGGAGGATATCTGGGATAACTTGGAATAGGAATCGCATTTGGGATATTGTATCCTCCCGGAAAACCAGGATTAACCGGACTGTACTGGGGTTGTTGTGGTTGTTGATAAGTGTACCCAGGATACGGTTGATACTGGTAAACTGGCTTCTCGACAGCAGGCCCGTATTGGTACTGTCCCTGGTACGGTTGATAAGTGAATTGTGGTTGACTAGTGACAACCGTACTTAAACCAGGTTGTCCTACAGGCATCTGAACCGTAGTTTGAATCGTGGATCCAGACAATGGTAAAGATGTCTGAGGAGTAGTTACAGAGACAGTAGAAACCAGAGCTGTCGATACTCCAGAAGTAAGTGTGGTAGACTGAACAGATGTTGCGGTAGTTGCAACAGTCGTTTGAGATAGAGTACTAGGGGCAATAGGCCCAGACTGAGAAACTACCGAAGGTACAGAAGTTTGAACATTAGACTGGACTGGTTGCTGGGGTGAACCAGAAACTAAGGGTTGTCCAGCTTGAGATGACAACTGTACACTTGGCTGCAATACCTGTTGAACTTGCGATGGATCCCACACTATGTTCATTCCGGGGTATTGACCCATGACAGGTTGAGGATATTGAGATCCATAACCGGATTGAGGGTAGGATTGATAATTGAAAGGTACATTTACCGTACCTTGAACATAAGATTGACCTTGGGGTGGTTGATAACCTTGACTCGAGTACTGACCTTGGGGTAGATACCCTTGAGGTAAGTACTGATACTGGGGTTGACCTTGAGGCATAAATTGATACTGAGGTTGACCTTGGGGTACATATTGAGGTCGGGGTTGACCTTGAGGAATGTATTGCACCACGGGTACATACTGTCCTTGAGGTTGCCCCCCAGACATAATTTGTGTACCTTGAGGTTGCCCCCCAGGCGTTAATTGAGGCTGCCCCCCAGGCGGTAACTGGGCACCTTGAGGTTGAGGACTAGGAATTGAACCTGACATCATGTAAATGTCTCCTACACCCAACGGTTTATTACCATTGTTTCCAGCTAATAACCCATGTTCAATGGGTTGAGGAGATGCTCCCGCAAAAGTACCAAAAAGGGACTGATACCCAGAGGGAACAGAAGGACCGTCGTACAAGAAAGATTCAGGAGATTGAGTAAACATGGAAGACTGACCTGACATATTTACAGGAGTATAAATACCTCCGGGTGGATAAGGAGTACGAGGTGGAGAAAAACTTGACCCTAAGTTGTCCAAATAATTAGTTAACGAAAGATACCAAGTAGTACTTCTAGGTGGACTGTAAAAAATGGATTCACTCTCCCTTAGATCAATAGTAGGTTGATCTTCAGGGATAGGGATGCCTATTTCTTCTTCTGGAGCAAGTTCTTCAATAGCTATCAAACCAGAAGGAAGATTTTCGGTGATGACTCTTTCTACCCTAGGTGAATCAGGAGCACTAGAAGTTGGAGTAATAGGTTCAGATATCTCAGGTTCTTCGCCTATATCACTAGTAGATGAAAAACTACCAGAAAGCTCAGAAACTGCAATAGCTTTGGGATTATAACCTATTTCTAGACTTTGGTAATCAAGATGAACTACCAACGAAGACTCTCCTTCTTCAGGTGAACCTACTTTACTGCCACTAGGAGTTACAAGGACTTTCAAACCTTCGTAATGACTCGGGACGTCTTCAGGAGGTTGGCCTCGAAATCTACGGGACTTCCTCAACAAATCGGCCACGGTTACAATCTCAAGAGACTGGCCCCGAAGTCTACGGGACTGTCTCGGTAATTCAGCCACAATTAAAAACTTTTAACTATTGCACACGCAAACAAAGTAAAATCTCAAAGCAAACCACCTAAAGTCTCTAAAGAACCAAACAAATTCGAATCACACGCCTAAAGAATCTAGGGCATCAAACCATACACAAACAGTAGCCTTCCGGACCGAAAACACTAGTTGGTGATGAAGCCCAACATCGTCGAATTCAGTACAGAAGTGGCGGGTGGAACAGTTACCTCGGCAACCTGCTTAATGAATAGACTGGCACAAGTTCCTCCACTTTAACTGTCTCGAGTGAAGTGAACCCCCCGGAAAATCCAAATGAGTCTAGCCGACGTCTGCTCCAGGTACAGTGGGATCTTCCCTCCACCGTCACCTTGGGTTGAACCCTAAAGATAATGGTCACTAAGGTCACCAACAACAACAAATACACCTAGGGGAACAGTCTACGATCCGATAGCACGCAAGGGCAGAGTATCAAGCTCAATCCCCTTGCCGGCTCCTTGACAATAATCCAAGGTTTACCGACAAGTGACCCCAGGCTCCTCGACAATAATCCGAGGTTTACTGTTTGTAATACGTGCATATATGGCGTCGTTCCCAATGAAGGAGGATTGATCCCCTCACTGGTTCGGACACGATCTCGTGCTTCTCCTTTAAGAGGAGCTTTCCCAGAGCATAAATGTAACAGATGGATTTATCCTACCACAAGATGAGCTACTTGTTTGGTTTTGTTGTCTTGGAGAGTTAATTACTCTCCTACTCCAAGACACTAGCCTGATCTATATTGGTGTTTCAGAGCCCTAGTAAATAAAAAGTTACTAAGTTAATTTTACTTTAAGCGTTAATTTGTATGGCTTTTCTTTAGGACAAAAGGTAGTGGAGATGAAACTGATGGTGTGTAGACTCGACTCAAATCCACTAAAAAGATGCACCTAGGATGATTTAAACTATTTTTCTTTTTTTAATGAATTCCCTAGCTAAGAGAGTTGAAGAATGCAAAATTGATATAAAGACAACTTTCTTGCCAACGAAAATCAAAGAAACAATCTCTTTATATTTTCCAAAGCATACAACACATGACCACTAATTATTTCACGAAAATTCCGTTCTCTTTTCAAAGACTTCAAATGCTACTAAAACAAACTTTCCTTCAAAAGAGATTTTTTGTATTTTTTCCTATATTAACAAAGCATGTAAAACTACTTAACAAAAATCAAATTTAAAAAATCTATGACAATCAAATCAATTTTACCTAAAAGCAAATCTAAGAGAAATTCACCTAAAAGCAAATCTAATGAGGCAAAAGCCTACAAAGTATAATTCCAGGATGTTTTACTCAGTTATAATTCAACCAAGGACTAGTTCATGCAGAATCATAAACCAGTCAAAAACAAAAATCAAAATCTTTTGTTCTTTTTCTTAAGAATGAAATTCACAGCTTTAACAAACAAGCTTTGTCGAAATTCCGCAAAGAGACAACACAAAGGTAGGTTTCTCACATAGGTGGATTTTATGAAAGGTCCGACTCCTAAGAAGACTGAAAAGACCAGGGAGATCCAAGGTTTTACAACTTCTAAAGCCAAAGTCACTACAAGACCAATGCAAAAATCAAACCCTAGGGCTAGAACTTCTATGAATTTCACTAAAACCCTCAATACTAATGAAACAAGCTTAGATGAAGACTTCTGACAGGTAACTAGTGGATCTGGGCAGAAAAAACAAATTATAAACAAAATCTAAGAGGAAAAAAGGAAAAAATTGAAATTTTCTCAACTTTTGACAGGGTACGCAGGCAACCTGTTTGCACAGTGCGTGTACGCTCTGTGTACAAAGCTGCAGTGCGTACTAGTACGCACTGTGCTTAATGCAGAGGGTGCGTACTGCTAGCAAAACTAAGAAAAATAAAATCTAACTTAACCCTAAGCTATTCCACCCAAATTCACAGTCAATCAGCCAAAAACCAGAAAGAAATCAACTTTTCTCAAATCAAAGTATCAATCAAAAGAGAAATCAATCAAATCCATGGATTCCCCAACGGAGTCGCCATTTTGTCATGTGGAAAGACTCAATTTTGTGCGGACAAAACTGACCTCCCTAGAAGCTAAGGCTTTCTAGTGACAAACAAGACAATTAAGCACTATCTTTCCCTAAATATGCATTTAGAATACAAGCAATCAGGTGTTTAAAACATACCTTTAGTCCAACGCTTTGTAGCAGTCTAGCCTCTCTGATCCAGATGAGCTCCTCCTTCTCTTCGAAACCTGCATTCACTAACAAGCAAACGATTACATAGCACCTGAATAACTCATAAAATAAAACATATTCATCATAAAGACCAAGGAGTATATGAAACAAATTATATATAACAACTTGTTGAGAAAAATGAACTTAATTGTATTAAGTGGAAACAAAAGAAACCATTACAACCAGTGCCTTGGTGTTGTGCAGGTCCCTCCCAGGGTCCAGCAAGAGTTCTCCTTTACTTTGATCAGCTCACCCACTTCCAAATGAAGCTAAGAAAGGATGGGAATCTCTCCTCTCAAGCTCTATAAGTGAGTCCTAATTTCAGCAGCATCTACCCTTAGGAATGTTCAGCTTTCAACCTCCCCTCCCTCTGGCCCAATGCCTGTATTTATAGTGCTTTGGAGGAAGTTAATCAGGTCCACCATCAATGGGATAAGCCCCTCTTTGAATGGGATAGCTCCCCTCTTGATGGGATAAGTTCCTCTTTCATAGGGATACATGAACCATCTGGAGGCGCTCAATACACGTCAAAACAACTTCTAGAATGCTCTAGAATCGACCACAAGTAACTTTTTTGAAGTAAAACTCGTGCCTTTTGACCTTTACAGGAGTAAGCACCCACCCCTTTACAGACAGAGCGTACAAGTACGCAGGTATTGTGAACTTGGGGTGCGTACACACAGGTAAGGTTAAGAGAAACTGCGTAACCAGAGTTAATTGACTTTTTAAGGACTTTCTCTCTTTCTTGGAGTTTGACATGAGGAGCAGAGGTATAAGACTTGCCAAGGAGGATAGTATGATAGTTGATGGAGCCATACTAACTGCAAATAGTCATGGTGACAAATTTTAGTGTAACACCACAGCCCAGGACTCTTGCACATTATTAGACGCAAACCTCCTTTAAGTTTAATGTAAAAGATGTACATCCAATTGACCAAATTGAGATGCACAAATATACTGGCCAAATGATTTCTTCCACTTTAACTCAGATTGCCATGAGTTTTTCAAAGTTGCAGGTCACCTTGGCGAATACACAATCACAACTCAAGTTGGAAAACATTTCCTCAATTGCAAAGGACACCAAGATCAAAAATTTGGAAGATCTAGTGCTGAAGATGGGATATGATCCCTCAAATATAAATGCTGGAGAAGAACTTGTTAGGAAGAAAAATGTTGAGCTCTCAACATTAAGGAAGAAACTCAAACTGCCAGCTTCTGAGGACCCAATGACCAAGGAGATTGAAGAAAATGAGACTCATAAATCTGACATGATGAAGTTCATCATGGAACAAAATCTGAAAATAAAACAGATGGAGGAGAAAATAGAGAAATTGGTCAAAGAGAAAGAGGAGGTGTGAAAAGGGTTCAAATCCCAATGGATGTAGTTCCTCTTTCAACAGTCTCTATAACCAAAGTTTCTACTTCAGGCACAAAAACAACTATAGGTACAATAGAAGGAGCTGAATAGATTGCAAAAACTATTCAGAACCTGTCCATTCAGACAGTAGAAATCAGGAAGTTGCAGGATGAACTTAAGGAATTACAACATATGAAAGTAGTTGCAGACAGTTCACATGCAACTGAGTTGCAGAGGGAAAAAAGTCAAATTGAAGTTTTGCAGAAAGAAATCAAATAATATTATCTTGGAAACAAACTGGGTTTGGAAAAGGAGATTTTATGGGAAGAGATTACTGAATCAGTCAAGGATATCTGGCCTTATATCAAGATAATATTTGATCAAAAAGACTTGTTGGAGAAAGCTTAGGAAGTTATTGAAACTATCTCCAAGGAAATTGAGGACATGCCAGGACAAAAACCATACTTGAAGTGAAGAAAATCATTACAAATAAAAACCTCATTCTTCAGTTGGAGGAAAAATGAAACAACTTTAATGTCATAGTTCAACAATTTTTCAGTAGGTTAGAATCCTTGACCAGCAAGGGTCTGCCCTCTATGCTTGTGATAAATGACAAATTAATTCCCATTGAAGATTATGTTTGAAAGCTTACAGAGGTAGGTACCAATTCAGCTTTAGTTTCAATCATAAGAGGTGCAGTAACACCAAGGGTTGTGCTGAATGCACTTAGAGATGCCCTTTTCATTCTAAATGAAATCATACATATAGTTTCCAGTAAAACCCACTTTTATTAAATATACAAAAATGGATGAAGTTTACCGAAGGGTAACTAAGTTATCTATCGCAGAAAAGAAACACTAGGAATAGTTAACTGATTTACTTGACTGAAAAGAGGATCAAACATCATTCAATGTTTCTAGGAAAGGTCATCAATAGTTCAACAGTTTTCATCTTTTCCATGAACAATCATCAATAGGTCAATAGTTTTCAGCTTTTCCAGGAACAGTCATCAACAACTCAACACCAAAATAGTGATAGATTGACTATCAGTTTATATTCATGATTTTGTATTGATCTATTTTTATACATTTCTTTAAGATATTTTCTTAGCTCTAAGATTGTATAAATAACTCCCTTCCACTAGTTATTAAGGGTTGCACCCTTGAAAGAAACATTTGTAAGAATTAAATGTGCTTGGCTTTTTCTGAACCATTAATACAAAAGCAAAGGATTCTGAGTTTTGATTCAATGCAGTTGTGTGTTCCCTGTAAGTTTTCCAGTTTTCATTTATTGTGTTCATTCTTCATATTCTTAAGTTTTACAAAGATAAACATGTAGGAATAGTTGTGCTTCAATTTACTCCTATAAGCTTCTGAAGTGATGACCTTTAAAGAGAATGAATTATATAAACTGTTTTTTTAACTAATTCCTTCTAAATCACAAAATCATCAACATCTTTTGTAATCTTAGGCATATTCTGTTAAACTTTCTTAACGTTGTTTGAAGGTTTTCTTAATTATGATTATTTAATTTTCTATTTGAAAATTGTAATAGCCATATCATCTTTCATTTTTTTCTCATCACTAAACAAGCTATATAATTGTGTGGATTTTAATAGTATCCCTTTGCTTAAATATTAATATTATTCAAAATGGTTAGACATGTCTGTTTTAAATTTTTTTCATACATTGGTCCTCCAAAATCAAAACTGAACCCCCACAAAAAATATCTTAGATTCCCTGGCATGATAGCTGACCATTATCATCTCAAAGATACAACACTATCATATACATGTCATGACTCCGCATATCATGATCTTCTTGATTAATCTACTCTACCAACTAGCTCTTCATGCTCTCTTGATTTTCAAGTTGTTGGTTCAAATTATGATCAGATACAAGGTAATCAAATTACATGGTAGAGGAGGAGGAAATTGAAGATACTTTTGATCTCTCTTTCCTTTTTCAAAATCCCCCATGTCAAGATGATGCACTTCCATTCTTAGATGATTTTGAATTTGCTAATCTCGATGGTGAATCCAATGCAATCAATTATTCCAATCAATCCATATCCTTGGGAATCAATCATTCCAATCATTATGACTCTGTTGATATATGCAATCATGAATACCCAAGTGCATTAGTGGATCTTTTTTGTTTCTCACAGAAATTTTTATTTAGATCTAGAATTTGATTCGATCAAATAATATGTTCTTATCAAAAATTCCTCTTCATCTCACTATCGCTTGTGTTCTACTATTTGCAATGCATCTAATTGCAATGAAGATGCTTTATGCTTTTCAAGTTATCCATCTAATGATTTAACTTCCTAATTGACACAAGGTAGTGAGGTTATCCATGAAATGAAAGGAAATAATAAAATAATTGAGTATTTTTTCCATCCCTCATCATCTCTTGTTTTCATGAAGACAAATATCAATAAACTTGCTCATGAAATGTCTTCGATTCATACATCTCTTGATTTGTGAGAAGAAGAATCTTTCAATATGAGTAATCTGGTTGTTGAAGTTGTATAAGACAGTCAAATAAGTGACATATATGGCTTCCATCTGGTTAGTAATGGTCCCATTAGAATCAGAGGAAGCCGATATCCTCTCTCATAATGAATGATCTGATTCAATTATCAGAATGAGATTTTAAAATCCTTGAAAGTTCCGAGACTTATCAAGAATTCGAGGCACTTAAAATTCCATTGATGGTTATGTCAGGATCTCACGACTTTGGTAAGGCCCCCGAACTTAGTTAGACCTATTTTTTCTCACACAATCCTTCTATTCGCATGGTTTCACTCAATGTAAATTTCTTTCTGGAAAATATTTGGGATTTTTCAGATGTAATTTTTTGAACTTTTGAGATTCGATTTCTAATCGGATTCAAGATTTTGTTTCACATGATTCATCTACATGCAAGGATCTTGTACTTAACTTGGGTTTGGAATGTTTTTCTCTCATAGAGTCATGGAATTATGAAGTTTATTACTTCCAAGACTATCTTTGGCTGAAGGAATCGTGCATATCAGATTCATTTCTTAATAGTCAGCTCTTGGACCTTGATTTTTCTTGTGAATGTTATATTGAGAATATTTCCCTTCATCCTACCTAAAATTCACTTGAGTGATAATGAATACACGAGTTATCCAGTGACTCAAATTCTTCTTCACTCATCGTATCTTGATTTATTTCATGTGTTTTTTGTACTGACCTTCATTTTCACTTCTTTCGATGATTACAATGCTAGTGAAATATTTTACTAGTTACAAGGGAATAGGTAGTCATATCTATCATGCAAGGAAGATGATTCCTTTGTGCAAGACATTCTTAAATATATTCTAATTGATCCATCTTTGAACCAGGAATATCATGCCATAAACCATCAATCTTATTGTAATATTAACTGTCATTTGTTTTATCATTTTTCCACCAGTATATCCAATGACAAATTTTTCGCATCCTTTAATATCCATGGTTTAACATCTCATCCTCCAAGTACTTGTCAAACGGTTGAGGCACTTCATCCTTCATTGATGGTATTGTCAGGTCCTCAATGTCTTGACAAGCCGGCTAAATATGATCAGATCAATTGTCTCTCATGAGACTCTCGCCCAAACCCTATACTTCTAATTGAACATTCATATTTTCAAGGATTTTGGGGTCTTCAAGAGGATTGTTTCAAATTTCATGATCCAAACTATAATTTCATAGAAGCATCTTTCTTAGAAATCCCTTTTGCTAATAACAAGTTTTAGTATTTTCTCATGCTTGATAAGAAGGATGATACAGATGAAGGTGCATTCACAAGAAGCTTTCATGGTTTGTCTGTTTATAATGGTCATCGAAAAGGTAAGAATGTGAACTGGATAGAAATAGTGGCGATGGTCTATATCTTTGCTGACAAGAAAGAACTTTTATTTGTTGTGCAAGTTATTCAAGCTCTTATCTTTTATGTGGAACAATATTTTTTATTTATTTTAATTACTTATATCTTTGTGAATGTAGGTCGCAATAAGCTACAATGGCTTCAATGGAAAATTAGATATTCGTGACCCCGACATGCTAGCTAGTTAGGAGTAGGTCTAGTTTCATTTTAGTTACCCGCACATTCATTCTACACTCAATTTTTGTAGTTTGTGTTGTGTTTTTTGATTTTGGTTTCACATCATGTTTTGGTTTAGCCTCCTTCTATTTTATCTTTTGGTTTTGTTTCCTTGCTGTGTGTTTTATTTTCTTTTGTTTAGTGAGACCCTGCATGAATATGCTTTGTTGGCTCAAAAGGTGATGTGGAAAAATTGAAAAGAGTTTTGTGACACTGCAACATTTGGCTAACCTTTGGTTCTCCTCCTTCGTGTTGGTTACAACTTTTTGTCAATGAAGTTCTGATGGAAAATATGATCTGTCGGAAGGATATTTTTGGTCGAACTGTAATACCTGTGTCTATTCTCGGAAACCATATGCTTGCACTCAATTTTATATGTTTCAATGTTTTCACACTTATCTAATCAGTAGAGGGGGAAAAGTGGAAAACTAAAATGAGCAAACCGAAATCAAAGGTCTTTGTATGCTTCTATGAAGGAACAACCTCTCCTTCTCTCATTAAGTTGAGATCCCTCTTCCACCCATCAAATGAATAAGTTGCTATGAAAAATCCTCTTTAAATATATAAATAAAGGTGAAAGAAGAGAAAGGCTTCCTACGTAGAGAGGTGAAGCAAACAACTCTGCCGGGTACTATCCAGGCTCATTGAAACGAAGCAATATTTGTGTTCTTGTAGTGACTCCACTGAGGTATTATCTAGGCATGCTGGAAACAAAGCAACACCAGAGATGAAACACTATACTTTGAAAATATAAATCTTTGCGAACTACATTACCCTATCCAATTCGAAAAATTGTGACATTGTTGAATCTTATGATTGTGTTCAACTGAGAAGGTACAAAGAGGCCATGTTTATTCATAGGGTAAGTGGGGAGCAAAAAATGATCTGCATGATGAATCAATACTCCCTGAAGAACTAAGACCCTGAACAGAGAGTAAACCAAGATAGAGAAGTTGGAATTATACCAATGTGTCACCAAGTGTTGTCGCTGCTATAACACCCTCCAAAATTTTGGCCTGCACCAAATTTTGGAGCCTATGTTGGTCTTGTATATTTTTGCAACAAACATTGAAATCCATTCATGTGTTTTCTCTTAGTGTTTTGGTCCCTTTTGTGAGAAAAGAAAAAATTTGCCTTTTTGCATGTTAAGTGTCGCATGATGTATATAACCTTGTTTTGGTGGTTTCAATGGGTTATATTTGTGAAATGAGTTGATCTTAAAATGTAAACATTCATTGCACACATTCCCAAAGTTTTAAGCACTATCTCACAAGTGTTGTCACAATCGTCGAAAATTGCATCTTTAGAGTCACACTTGTCGTAGGTCTTCACAAAGTTGTCACACTGAGGGAAGTACGTTGTTCTCCTAGATGATCTATATTGTTGTGTTGTTAAGTGTTCTAATTATGTTACCACACTTGAGTCTCATCACTATTCACATCATCTTCATCGACCCCAAACTTAGTCAAATTCTGAAAAAAAATTCCAACCAAGCAACTTAGCCACATCCAACCCTCCTGAATTGTGAATTGCACAGTTCCAACCATCAAGATGCAACCCTACCTCTTGACACTACACAATACATAGTTCTTTCCTCCCAAGACTACACTCTACACAATTTCAATGCTCAAGCCTAGAATTTGACCTCCAAAATTGCACAATTCAGCCCCTAGCCTAGCCCCAACTATGCATTGCATAGCATCTGAGCTCAAGCCCAGCCCTTGAGCTCCTAAAATATGTAATTGTGTAATAACCAGGTCTTCTTTGCCTTCAATAATTGCACAATAGGCATAATTAGTCCTCAATCACTTCAGCTTGGCTCACTGCAACATCACCTCCTCTCATATCTTCCCACATTAATCGACTTTCCTATGATAAACATGAGATGAGGGGCTATTATGATATGATTCAACCTCCTATATCACCTTAATGTAGTGGAATCGACAAACCAAACACCTTAATGACTTCCCTATAAGGTGCTATAAGATCCCCACGGGCTAAACCACCCTTCCAGGTGCCTAGATTTTGAGTTAAACCTCTTTTTTTAGTGCCCTGATATCCTAGATGCTCGCACAAAACTATCTGATTTTGACTGAAACCCTCCAATCACACACACGATGCATACAACAGAGAATATACAATCTTTTTCACCCATTTCTGTGCCTGTAACCACAGGACTTAAGCCACTTTTTCAGGTTAGGATCTAGACCTCTGCCCAGAACTTAATGAAACTTTCTGGAACCATGAATGAGACAAGAAAAAAACCTTCCATACAAATATTAGATAAGAAATTAACCTAAAAATGCTTAGCCATGACATGAATTTCATTAAACAGATGGTGAACGTGAAATTTGCAGATCATGAATGCATATCTAAAAATAGAGGTCTGGAACTTGTTTGAGAAACATCAAGAAGGTATATTGCCCTCTCACAAAAATGTCCATCCATTAGGTACTACATTCATTAACCAAAAATTCATTAATTAAAACATGATAAGATCCATACTTAAATCTATCATATAACCATGCTTGTAACCAACATTTAACCAGATAGATAACAATGATAGATCAACCATTAAAGCCACATAATAACAGGTATAATTACTCATCAATATAATAAAAAATTATCTCTTATTAATCATATGCAAAAGCCAACCAATTCAGGGACTTCCACATACCAGCTGACCATATATTGAGCTGAACCAAATATTTCTTTCAGCCAATCACCCCCATGCCATATTCCAAGGATGAATGTGGGACTCAAAACCAAACCAAACTAGGTTTCCTCAGGATTTACCATAATCCCCACTAGATCACTAGGGCCTAAAAAAGCATGGATGCCACAAAATTTCTCCACCTACACTGTGAGGAATTTTCTTGTCTCCTAGTCTCTATGATTTACCATATATCCCACCATACAATGGTTGAGGATTCCTAGACATAATCAAGAAACGACCCTCTAGGCTTTACTGTATATCCCGACATTCAACGATCAAGGATTCCTAGGCCTAACCAAGGGCACACACTTCTAGGATTTACCATATATCCCTCCATACAACAGTCAAGGATTCCTAGGCCCACTGAGGCACACAAAATCTAGCTTTACCACAATACCACCTTCTCCAGTCCAAGGATTCCTAGGCAATGTGTTCTTTCTTTCAGAGACCACCTCACTCAGTTTCGAAACCATCCAGTAATCCAACTCAACCAACTACAAGAGAACCCATCATACCATGACTATTCGGAATGAGAAGGAAAGGATGAAGAACATTGTCACACCTGACAAAACCGATGCCAATGAAAGCAAGAGAACCAAATACACACATGCATGTACCATGCATTCCAAATCAAGCAAGGAAATCACACATGCAAATCGATACCTGCAAATAATTTTTCCTGATGTAGTTTCTTGATCTTTACTTTCCTTTGCCTTCTTGGTCCTTCCTTTTCTTTCCTTGATCCAATGCTAGAGTGCTCCAAGAATACTCTAAGTGTCCAAGAGCATGAGACAATAATAATAGAGAGAGAGCTCCAAAATTGAACTAACAAAAGGTATCAAATGATCCTTAGAAGCCTTTTTATTAATGATTCCCCTATTTTATTCAATTTTCCATTATTTTCCTTCATTTTCCTCACATGAAATCTATGACCTTTCACCTTCCTTTTCTCCTAATTTCCATTGCTTTCATAAATAAAATGCCAATTAATGCCTCATGCCTTTCCAAAGCCTTTTCCATTGCCTTTGCCATTGATTTCCCTTAGCCATAATAAACCAAATGAACACCCACACTAAGATTTTTTTTCCCAACACTCAGCTTGTAATATGTGTCCCATGGCCTTGGTTATTATTTTTCCCTTATTAACTTTATTGCATGGAATTTTGACTAGGGCCGTTACACTCACTAAGCTCCAAAACTATGCAATCTACTTGCCTAGTCTAGCCTGAACCACACATTGCACAGTCTCAAGGCTCAAGCATCACCCATGTTTGCTTGAGTTTCATAATTGCATAGTCACTAAGCCTCTCTCTCAACCTGCCACCTTGTTCTAACTCAATTAGTGGATCAACATGCATCATCTTAGACTAGGGGTTTATTAATTGATGTCATCTCGTCATGAGTGAATTGAAAATGTAGGTACTCTATCATATCATGACAGGATGATGAATACAGAGATTAAGAAGGGAAACATGATATAATACATATTTGTAATTGACTATGAAATTTGATCAATCATGAGAAAGCAAAGGGACACCAGTTTAGGACCACAACTCAAGGCTTGATATCGTTGAAGACTGCTCACCTCTAAGCCATATGAATGTGGATAGAAGAACATTCTCAAAGAGACATATAGCAAGGAGAAACAAAAGTGGAATGACATTGCCATGTCAGCAATGTCATGTCCTGTCATGTCATGAGTCATCATATTCCACATCATTTGTGTGAATTATGTAATTTCTTATTCAAAAATGTATTGTAAGGTGGAATTCCAAAGGACATGTACAGAAGATGAAGATCGATGTAAAGTTGAAAAGTCATAGGAAGTCAAATAGTCATGATGGTAGTCAAAGGGTCATAAGGGAGGTGAAGCATCACCCCATTGGTTATATATACACCCTAATTTTATGAGAAAAGGGCTTTTCCTCCTTGTCTCCTCCCGCAAAGAATTAGAGAGACAAGCTAGTTCTTTTGAGGAGCAAGTGCTGGCTCCAATGCTCCACTATTGGAGCTAGTGGTGTTTGATGTATACATGTGTCTTGGGAGTTCTACTTAATATATGAATCATAATTTCCAACATGTTCTTTATGCATGGATTATGAATGTTTGTAACACTATTTTTTGAATGTTTACAATTCATGCTTGTTTACACCTCTACTAAAATAGTTGAAATATTTCGGTTATTTTAGTGCTTAACATATTGAGAATGTGTGATAGTGATTACAATGCACGTCACATATTTGTGGACTATTTCACTAGATGTTAGATGGACATCTCTTGTGTGTGTGTTTCTACTAGAGTGGTACTATTACCTCTCTATTAGGGGCTCACCTTCTTTTCCCCTTTGCAGTAGAAGAACCTTGACACACCTACAATCAAATACTCACTAGGCACACTTACTTGCTTTTTGAAGGCACTCATGCACTCCTCTCTCTTGCTAACAACTAAACCCAAGACAAACCTATAAGAATATATGGAAACCAGGATGATATTCCAAATGGGGCTCCTATTCCAAAAGGTGTGAGGTATAATTGGGACTTCACATCAGGGAGACCCCTTTGGTTGACGGATTTACAACACTATCAACACTATCACATACCCCAGATTGACCAAAGACTGCTATGCAAATTCACACTTCTTGAGATTTTCTAGTGGTTGGTTTTTCTTTAAAGTCTTTAGCACCTGTGTCAAATGTGAGATGTGTTCCTCCCAAATAGAATTATATACTAGTATATCATCCAAATAGACAATAAAAAATGAATCTATGAAATGGAAAAACATATCATTCATTAACCTGATAAATATAGATGGTTCATTGGATAAGCCAAATGGAATGACTAATCACACATAAAAACCTTTGTTGGTTTTAAAGGCGGTCTTCGAGGTATCTTATTCTCTGACCTGAACCTAGTGATATCTATACTTTAATTCTATCTTGTTGAAATATTTGGCTTACTACAACTGATCCAGTAGATCATTTACCCTAGGTAGGGGGTACTTTCTCTTCAACATATTGTTTTTTAACACCCTATAATCAATACACATTCACCAAATTACATCGTCCTTTGGAACAATGGTGATGATTTACCCATCACTAGAGAAATTTTGAGGTCTAAAATGGACCTCCTAAGGAATATTATAAAATAATAGTGGAAATAATAAAACAATATTGGACTATCTAATCAAATTTTGGATGGAAAAAGAATAAAACTACTTTTTCAACTCATATTTTCAACTTCTCTCCCCACAGTTTTACTCAAATTTCAAGCTGGAGCACTTATTGGATGCATAATTTAACTCCTCATCAAAGGAGTACCCATGTTGCATACTTTTGATGGACCATGCTACATGAAAAATGAGAAATATCATGTTTTTTCTTGTATTTCTCATTTTTTTGTGTAGCAAGGTCTGTTGGAAGTATGCAACATGGTTACGCCTTGCATGAGGAATTAATTTCAGCATCCAACAAGTGGTCCCGCTTGAAATTTGAGTAAAATTGTAGGAAGATAAGTTGAAAATATGAGTTGAAAAAGTAGTACTTTTTTTTTTTTTACCTTTTTACTCCAAAAATGATGAATCACCCCCCATGGTTGTCATCATCATGTTGAATCATATTGGTTCTTATAAAGTTGATTTTTGTTGTATATTAATGTTTTTAGGTCCATTTTTGACCTCAAAATTTCTCTAATGATGGTGAGGTACTTAGTCGAATGGCACTTTATTCTAGAAGTTGATGTACCTGTTTCTTCACATCCCTTACTACCATAACAAATTACTTGTATAGTTCTATGACACGCCTTTCATTACCCAAAATTTTGTAATGTAATTACGAACATATAGTGATGGGGTTCTAGCATTGATGCTATGATGTCAAACTATATTATATGATGTAATTTTGTATTTTTTTTAATAAAAATCATAGAGTTGAAAAAGGGGACAACTAACAAATTTTGATGCCTTGAGAGGAAAATAATACCTTGAGTTAATAATTCCTTTAATGCAATGGTTTGAAATATGAAGGGTTAAGGAGTGTTTATAACAATGAAATAGAAAATCCATTGAGGAATTTTTTCTTTTTTCCCTTTTGTTCTAAGAATTGCTCCATTATTATTCTCATACACTCATTGTTTCCCTCGTTCACTCAAAAATTTGTATTGGCATGAGAAGTGGTGACAACATGTGTAACAATAATTGAATGTGTTGTAGAGTTTTTTTCTTGGATTGGATGAATTTAAGGACTAGGAGTTGTCCTGCTTGTGTGCGACACATAAAACATTGAAAAAGGTATGACAAAGGGATTGCAAAGATCAAAGAAGGATTCCCTTGTGTTGTGAAGAACTATATTGTCATTTGTGAATGTCTATGAGCCTGGTCAAAGAATAGAAAGGAAAAACATTAAGATTATTTCTTGTGTGTAGAGGAGAGTGGCCTTCACTTTTTGTATTATATCTAGTCTGGAGACTATGTGCTAAATCCCGAGTTTAATTTTTCCTTAAGGCATCACGATCGAGCTCGAGGGAGGCTAGATATGAGAAATACTATAGCATAACTTAGCTTATGGTTGTGTGGGGAGTGGATCACCCTTATTTAGTTATAGATTGCCAAATATTTGAATCAAGATATATATATATATATATATATATATTATGCATTATTATTTAATTTCTCTTCTTAGTAAGTTTATATGTATATGTGTTTACCCTTCAACTAATTCATCATGGTTGTATCTTTTTATATGTATTAAATTTTGTAACAACACTTCTTGAGAAAGATAGACTTCCTAAATTATTCTTCAAAATGCCATGTTGGAATTTTTCCTATAGATTTTCTTCTAGAAGGTTCTAGAAGCTAAAATTGGGGCCATAGTGAGGAGAAATACCACTAATCCTCTAGTCCATTTTTAGATCTTGGGTCACAAAATTTTAGGAAATATTCTTAGAGGAAGTTGGGCTTTCTAAATGCATCTTTAAACAATTTATGTTGGGATTTCTACTATAAATTTTCTTCTGGTAGGCTTGATAACTTGAAACTTGGACCATGGTGAGGGTAAATATTATTGATAATATGGTCCAAAATTTATATCTCTGGCCATAGGAAGTCAAGCTTCCTAGATTCTCCTAAAATCTTGCATCAAACATGTGATTTTGACATTTTTGCTATAACGTTTCATCTGGAAGGTTATAGAGGCTAAAACTTGGACCATAGAGAGGGGAACTTCCACCAATCATCTGGTTCAATTTCTAGAACTTGGGCTGCTAAAATATAGGAGATATGCCCTAAGAAAGTTTCTATATTAATTTTCATGAAAAGTGTTTGAAGAAATGCCTCAATGGTTAAGTGATTCATTGTATACAAACTGTTTGATTAAATTCCCCAATTAAAATGTTGTTTTGTGGTTGGGGATAATATTGTTATACGATAATACTGTTGTAGCTGATATATGCCTATTTGCATGCAAATTATTTGAAGAAATGCGTTAAAGGTGTTCTGTTAAATTTGCATAAAACTATTTGATAAAATACCTCAAATACAGAAATCAAAAGTTGCATGGTTGAGTGGCAAAATTCAGTTAGAATGTTGTAGGTGAAATCAAAGGAATGTTTCTTATTTGATTTCATACAAAATGTCTACAAGAAAAAGTATACTTAATTGGTTTTATACAAATTATTTGAAGAAAGGTTTACATGTAAAGTGTTTGACAAAATGTATGAGAGATGAAAATCAAGTTTTTGCAAGTGTGGTTAGGATAAATTTAGTAGGGATATGTGACAAAGTGGTATCCTTTCTTATTGTCAATCTAGTAAAAAGAAAAATAAAATTTTGGGTAATTCGTAACCTCTATACGTCATTGAGGGACTTGGGTATGTTCAACACTGGTATCAGAGATTTGATACCATTTTTTCAAACATTTTGGTTTCCTCTAGACTTCTTGGCATTCCAACACATTCCTTCATGGTTAAGCATATGAGCCACCTACATAGTGAGGTACATGGTCGAATGGAGCCGTATTATAGAAGCTACTGCAACTACTTCCCTCATTTACTTCTATAACATACTACTTTTAAAGTCCAATCTTTCACAACGGGGAGTTCAACAATAACTAAATCTCATGCTTAACTTCCTTATTGGGTGGTAGCCCTTTAGACTCTTGTAATACATCCCTATATGCATGTAGTAAATATTCTAGTTGTTGTTTGTATTTCTTAGTACACCCTTGTAGGGATGCATTTTCTCTCACTCACTCTTTCAAAAACTATTTTTCTCTTAAAAGTAATAAAACATACTTCTTACTAGAACTGATAATTTTCTTGGCATGGTTGGCACTTCCATGAAAATTTTTACTTGACTTTGTTTACATCGATGGTGAAGGATTTTCCATCCTTGATGAGGTGGTGCTAATTGGATATTCGCGTGAGGATTTCATTAAGCATGTACATGTAGGGACTTCCAAACACCATCCTACATATATCAAGGGGAACTAATGTAGTTCCACTTTATTAACATAATTAACATTAATAGAAAATCAAATTTTGCACTATTTGGTTACCTTTATTTTTGCATCCTTATCTATCCTTCCTAATGGACATGGGCTTGGATGATCATAAAATTCTAATCCTAATTTTTTGACCAACTCTGTTGCAATGGTATTTCCTGTGATCCTGAGTCGAATGAAGCATCAATCTTTGTCTTCTTGACCTATATATTTATATGGAAGAGTTTGGTATTTTTCATTTTGGTCTTGTTGATAAATGATACTCAAATTCACCTCCTTTTACACTAATGCATAAATGATATTCTCATCCATGTCCAAGCTTCCTTGCACTTAGTTGCTCAAATTAGTGGCCATGAGACTCTTCTTCTTACTATCTTTCTTTTTGTTCTTCAATTTAAGCTCTAGATGCAACTTCTAGCACTTTCCTCTATATGACCATTAATGTTACAATGGTTGTTTGGATATTTGAAATGGTTTATTGTGGCTGCTATATTTTTATATTCTATCGCTTTCTACTTCTTCTTCCCCTACTTAGAAGTGTTCATTTTCTCCTCCTTCTTCGATCCACTTGATTTCAATTTCTTTTGACCTGTGTTTTCCAAGAACTTTTCATGTACACAAGCCTCATCCACCAATTTAGGTTTGAACATAATCACTTTCTTCTATAGATGGCTATGTAGACCCCCTAGATACTTAAGGAGTTCATCTTCATTCTTTATGGAGACACTCAACATTACAACTGTTGGGATAGGAAAAAGGTATGATTTCTCTTCGTAAAATTATTCATTTATTATTCATCCTTATACTATTATCTCTGTTTATAGATTAAAATAAGGAAAATATTGGCTAATGTTGGATGAAACTAATTGGTGATAGAATAGGAAAATCTAGTACAAGAAACTGATTCTTTGCTATCTTTGTGTGCAGAGATGCGGACTGGGCAAAAGTCATTCGGTTGAAAGAACAACATGAGGCCATAAAAGGGAAAAGCTACAACGTCTTGGGTAGCCAAGGAAGCAGGAGATCAGCTTGAACAATGTTATTTTATCACATGATCATATTATATATTGAGAAATCCTTAGGATCTCCTAATCCTGAGGATTCACTTTTATCCTGTTACTCTTTTATGTTATATATAGGGCTGAAAGGCAATTAGATACAATTTAGACATTGATAATCTGTAATTATTATTTTTGAAAAAATCTACGCTGTTATATCAATGACCCTATCAGTTGTTACTTGCAATTAATGAAAGGAGTTGCGTTTGATACATCTTCATATTACGAGTTCTTGTTAAGCAGAGGCTCCAGGTGACTGTAGGCCTAGTCACAAGAAGTTATACTACTCCTTTGTGTTATAGTTTTTATATTTAGTCTTTACTATTGAATTAATGATTCAGTCATTGGTTACTTTATTTATCGTAAAGGTTTGAAATATTGATTCATACTGTTGTTCAATTAGATTCAAAGTGAAGTCGTGTGACATACTTAAGTAGCGCTTTGATTAGAATGAGTGAATTAGTGTTAATAGTGGATTGCTATTCATTTGAATAGATGTTATCATAGATCTTGCAGATAAGACTAATTAACGTCTACAAATTGCAATATAGATCATTTTCCATTTAGAAATCCTCTTTTGCTATTTGTTGTTCAATTATTGATTGTTGTTCAATTACTGATTACTGTTCAATTACTAATTGTTGTTCAATTATTTTTGTTTTTCAATTGGGAATTACAAGTTGATTTGGGTTATTATAGATTAGCAGTGTTGTTCAATAGTTATAGTTTCTTTACTTGATTGAGTATGATTAGCCTTAAGTTTCTTTGGACAATTCCAAGTGTAATTCTTATTTTCATTTAGTTTCAACTGATTTTAGAAAAAGTTTCATAGAATTGCAGAGTGTGTTAAGAGTATTTCTTCCATAGATAGTTCTTTCCAAAATTGTGTGAATGAATTGAAGAATTAGCCTTTAGTGACTGCAATGGTTCATCATTAGATAACCTCTAGATTCGTTGCATATACTGTGCTGGCACTCTTGAGATAAAAAGACTTACCTCAGGTTGACAACTAATGTAGGGATTAATATTGCCTATAAAAAGACATCTTAGTGAACCAACATTTTGGTGTCGTTGCTAAGGAGAGTGTTTTAGGTGATTGTTTTTATTTTTGTTGTAGAGGAATTGGGTTTTAAAAATGGAAGGTAAGAACCTGCGTACCTAGCATTTAAAGTGATTTCTTACTTGCCCGGT
Source organism: Pinus tabuliformis (assembly GCA_031772625.1). NCBI lineage: Eukaryota > Viridiplantae > Streptophyta > Pinopsida > Pinales > Pinaceae > Pinus > Pinus tabuliformis. Next base: position 992,334,616 of record CM062804.1, read on the forward strand.
TTACAACAAAACCTTAGAGGTTAAATAGGAATTTGTTTTTATTAACGACTATAAATATAAAAAAATAAAAAGAGTAGAATCCTCCACCAAAACCCACAAAGCCCAAAGGACCAGTGAACCTTGGGAGAATGACCTTTATAGACGAAATCGTTAGAAGAGAAGAGTCTCAAGCATCAATAGGATTCTAGGCTATACCTGGAAAAAGTTCTACTATTATCCCTCAAGCAGTAGGCTCACCATATGCAGCTTACGCTATGATTCAAAGCTAAGTAGGAGGATTAGAACAAAGTCTTCAAGCTACAATAAGTTTACACTCCAATCCGCTACAAGAAGGAAAATCCTGTAACTTAAGAGAAGGAAACAGAAAAAATAGTGGGGCTGTTAAAGTAGAACCACATCTATCTGAACAAAGATCTCCTGAGATTCTAGACCTAGGTAGTGCTGTAAAGGCAACTCGGGTTGCTAACTCTCTGCTTAATCCAGAAGCATCCCTTGAAATCCTCGAAGATTCATTGGCACATCTTCAATCAAATGGAAGATCATCCACCCCAAGGTCAAACCTCCACATTAGAGTACCCCATAGTTTACCAGGTGGCTAATGCTCCTATGAAGGTTATTCCTCTGCAAAGCATCCCAACTTTCCATGGGATGATCACAGAGGATCTTGATGCTTTCCTGTTTGAGTTTGATGTCCTCTGTAGAGGCTATGACTATACCACTGACCCCCAAAAGATAAAACTATTCCCTTCCACTCTGAAAGGGGTAGCTCTAAGATGGTTTATGGGTCTAGGTGGGTGAACCATCAATTCTTGGGACAAAATGAAAAACTCCTTCCTCGAAAGATACCAGGACTTTTTTAAAACTAGGGAAATAAAAAGATGAGGTTTTCAATATGACTGCAAAAGATAATGAAACACTAGAAGAATATGTAGAATGATTTAATTACAATTTGCAAAGGTCTCCACACACTACCCTACCAAAAGAAGTCCTAGGAGCTATCTTAATTAAACGAATGAAAGAGGAATGGGTAGAAACTCTAAACTTAATGGGAAAAGGAGATATTTCTTAGGAAGATTAGGATGAAATTATTCGTTTGTGTATCAGGTGTTCAAGCGGAAGCACAAACACAGGAGCAACTAGCCGAGATCCCATGAGAAAGGGAAGAAAACCACATAGTGGAGGTATAACATGGATGGAGATCAATAAAATTCTAGAAGATTTTAAGACAGACATCCTGGGCACTCTTATAACACAGCTGGATGTCCTATAGGCTAAACAAAAACAGGCTTTAGCAGAACAAAATTTGGCCATCTTCTGCCCACGTTTTCGGAAGAAGCACAACCAATAGGAATTCCCGTTAGATGTGGTTCAGATGTGCGCCATATGTACTAAAGATCATGACACTAAACAATGTCCATCATTACCTGGGCTGAAAGTAGTATTAAGAGAAGCAGAGGAAGAAACAAAACCAGTATATTTGATGAACCAACGTTGAAAATGGCAAGCTAAACCTACAGGCATGTCACAAGATGCACCCCAATTCTTTCCTTCCTCGCAGTTTAATCAACAAAAGAACCTTGGGGTATCCTGGCAAGGCCAATCGCCCTACCCAAATTGGCAAAGCCCTCCATTCCCTATGACATCCTTGCCAGCACAATCTTCCAGGAAATGGTTGGCCGAATTCTTGTTTTACTCCTATTTGGCAAGGCAATCCCTATAAATCCTAGTGGTCTGCTTCCACCTCTCAAAATCTAAATTGGTCTACAAATTGGCAGTGACCTTTGGGGATATCTAATGTACCTATGGGGACGAGCCCTCAGCCTTAACCCGCACTATCAGCTCCTTATACATTACAGTAGAATTATCAACCTCTTATGTGGCTACAGTTACCAGCTCAACCAAACCCAAATCCTAATAACATACCAGTCCAGTTGGTACAGATTATTAAAAACACAGAGTACGAGATTGAGTAGAAAGAATGTAATGAGCTCAAATTGAGGTCAGGACATGTCATCACCCCTGAGGAAAACAGGGACCTACCTTCAATTGAAAATGTAACTCCCCCTGTACATATTCCATCACTTGTACATATTCTACCACCTGTAAATAACGCTGAACCAAAGCAAGGGGAAGAAACAGATCAACATGATGAACCTAAAAAACTTGTAGTCACTTCTCCTTCGTTCCCCGAAAGACTAACGATACCTAATCCAATTTCCTACCCTAATTTCGATCTTGTAGGGGAGCTAAAAAAATTGTGTATTAAGATCCATGTCCTCCAGGCCATTCAAGACATCCCCATCTATGCCAAAACAATTAAAGAATTGTGTGTAAGGAAGCCTGTGAGGAAGGTAAAAACCTCACCAACTATCCATGTTGTAGTAACCTTATCCGGTTTACTCTTGGGAGAGGAAACTCCAATAAAGTATGAAGATCCTGGAAACCCCATAGTAACAATTCAGATATATGGCCGCTCTTTTTCAAATACACTAGTTGATCTAGGAGCCACCATTAACATATTAACAATTGGAACTTGTCAAGTACTTGGTATTACGGCCTTGGAACCAACCACCACTTTATTAGAACTAGTTGACCTATTGGTGGTAAGACCAGAAGGGACTTTACAAGGCATCACAGTTTCTATTGACTCATGGGAGTATCTAGTAGATTTCCTAGTTATAAACCCAAGGAGTAGGTTGGATGGGAATCCTTTGATTCTGGGCTAACCTTGGCTGGCAACAACTGATGCATATATTGGCTGTCGAGAAGGTAGCATGAATATTACAAAGGGGTATGGTGTAACAAATCTGGTGTTATATCCTCCTGCAAGGCCAAATTTTCCCATTGTAAAAATATGTAAGTAGCCACCAACATACCTGGAAGAGAGCATCCATTCACCACTCACAGTAACAGAGGTATTGGAATTTAAAGATCATAATGAAGACGATGTTATCAACAATTTTATAAATCATCCAACTAATGTGAGTAATGTACAGTGTCAGATGTTGAAAGAAATCCTTGATAACGAAGCCATGGGGGATCCCGTGAAGGATATAGGCGACTAGCATATTCAGGTGGCTACTGTTCATAAAAGCAAACCAGTTGAGATCTAGCTAGGAAAATTTCTAAATATCAATGATAATCTAGATAGCGAACAACAACAAAATCTTATCTAGGTATTATGGAAAAATAAAGGGGCTTTCGCCTAGGATTATCCTAATATGAAAGGGATAGACCCACAACTATATACACACCACATTTATACAGAGAAGGATGCTCAACCCATCTAGAAGCCTCAACGATGGTTGAACCCACACCTCAAGGATATTGTGAAAGAGGAATTGCAGAAGCTACTGGATGTAAACTTTATTTATCCTATCTCAGATAGTAAATGGGTCTCTCCATTGGTGGTCATCCCTAAGAAAAATGGGAAGTGATGTATTTGTGTAGATTATTGGGAGCTGAACAAGGCAACATAGAAAGATCACCTCCCCCTCCCATTCATTAATCAGGTCCTCGATATGTTGGCAAGGAGGTAATTATTCTCCTTTTTAGATGGCTTCAGTGGTTACAATCAAATTTATATTGCCACTGAAGACCAAGATAAAACAACCTTCACCTGTCCCTGGGCACATTCGCATACAGGGTATTTCCATTTGTCTTGTGTAATGCCCCAGCCACATTCTAGAGATCTATACTCAGCATCTTTTCCGATATAATAAATGAAGGACTAGAGGTATATATGGATGACTTTACTCCATATGGGGATGACTTCAATCAAGCATTGAAAATTCTAGAAAAGGTCTTAGAACAATGCATCGCTACTAGGTTATGTTTAAGCAATTTCAAGTGTCACATGATGATGACCGAGGGTGTGATCCTCAGACATTACATCTCCACAGTAGGAATACAGGTAGATCCAATGAAAATACAGGTAATTCTTCTACTGCCTACCCCCTACACTCAAACGGAGGTACATAGCTTCTTGGGATATGCAGGTTATTATTGAAGGTTTATCAAAAAAATTTCACAGATTGCAACACCCTTATATGCTCTAACTAGAAATGTTGATTTCAGTTGGTTTGACAAGTCTGACACATCTTTTGCAGGTTTAAATAAACTAGTCTCAATAGCACTAGTATTATGTGGAACAAAATGGGAGCTGTCTTTCCACATCTCCACAGATGCATCAGATGTAGCCAAAGGTGCTATCCTTGGCTAGGAGGAGGACAAGAAACCTTGTGCTATATATTATATTAGCAAAAATCAGACTTCTGCAAAACTTAATTATACAATGACAGAAAAAGAATTCTTAGCTGTTATTTATGCAATAAACAAATTTAGACACTATATAACTAGATGCCAAGTCTTTGTCTACATTGATCACTCTGTCATACAATATCTAGCTAATAAACCAATCACAAATGGTCGAGTAACACAGTGGTTATTACTTTTGCAGGAGTTTGACACTATCATTAAAGATCATCCGGGGAAGGAAAATCCAGTTTTTGATTTTCTATCTCGAATCTCGAAGGTTAATGATGCACTGGTGGTAGATGACCAATTTCCAAATGAACACTTGTTTTCCATGGCAATTAAGATGCCATGGTACAAAGATGTGGCAAATTATCTGGTAATAGGGAAGTTACCTAAACATTTAATGAAAAGAGAAAGAAAATTAATTATTCAGCGTAGTGCCCAGTTCTCTTGGATATGCGGATATCTTTTTCATACAGGGGCTGACATGTGTATACATAGATGTATCCACGAGGATGAGATCCATGAAATTCTGAAGGCTTGCCGTGACGAACCTTGTGGAAGACATTTCGCAGATCGAAGGACATGACATAAGGTATTACAAATGGGCTTTATTGGCCCACTATTTTTAAGGATGGTAAAAAATATGCCCAGTCCTGCTATTGTTGCCAACAGATGGGCCGACCTGGTTTAATCTGATGAAATGCCTTTGTAGCCCTAATTAGTCATACAACCCTTCAAGCGTTGGGCATTGGAATTCGTAGGTCCATTTCATCCGCCATCCAATCATAAGACTTACATATTGGTAGTCACGAATTATGTGAAAAAATGGGTGGAAACAGTAGATTTACCAAGAGCCACAGAGGAAGCATTGATTAACTTCCTTTTTGGGATATTTGTGTAGTATGGATTACCACGAGAAGTGATCACAGATGGGTGAAAGCAATTCACAGGGAACAAGATTACTGCCACTCTCAGAAACCATCATATTATGCATAGGATCACTTCTCTGTATCACCTGCAGGCGAATGTGCAGGTCGAAAGCACCAATAAGGTTATAGAAGCGATTTTTACCAAGACAGTCTCAACACATCGACGAGATTAGGCTGCTGGACTACCAAAGGCCTTGTGTGCCTATCGTATGACTTGGAGGAATACTACTGGATACTCTCCATACTAGCTTGTGTTCAGTAAAGAACCAATTTTTCCAATCGAATTTGAAATAAAGACTCTAAGGACGACCCAGGAAGTGGGTCTGGATTTAACAGAAGCCCAAACCAATCATTTTCAGTAGATTAATGAATTAGATGAGGCTCAATTGCTTGCTTTGAAATGAAATGCAATAATCCAGAAGCAAAGGGAAAAATGGCATGACAACCTTATCAAGAAGAAAACATTTTAAAAAGGGGATTGGGCACTTTTGTATGATTCCAGGTTCTAGGACTTCCCAGGCAAGTTGCAAACAAGATGGCTCAGCCCTTATGAGATTCAAGAAGTACATAATAATAGTACTCTTACCTTGACTGCCATAGATAGATCCAACCATTCCTTTAAGGTAAATAGGCATCGAGTGCACCTCTATCATCAACTGCTTACCAAGGAGTGTTTCTGCGTGCAGGTACGCAAGGACCCCTCCATGCAAATTCTAGCTACAGGGAATGATAACCCAGCAACTTTTCCTTTAAAAAAATGAATTTTCTTGAAAAATTGTAAATAATGTACATACCTTTGTAATAATCACCATGTAAATATGAATTTTTTTAGGAAGTTTCATTTTCCTCTTTTTGTTTTTTTGTTGTTCAATTGATTGAACAACACATTTTCCTTTTGTTGTATTTTGTTGTTCAAACAATTGAAGGTTTTTTGTTCAATTGCTTGAACAACATATTTTATTTTTTGTATTTTGTTATTCAAACAATTGAACATTTTTCATTTAATTGATTAAACAACACATTTTCTTTTTGTTTTTTGTTGTTCAAACAATTGAATGTTTGTCATTCAATTGATTGAAGAACACATTTTCTTTTTGTTTTTTGTTGTTCAAACAATTGAACGTTTGTCGTTCAATTGATTGAACAACACATTTCCTTTTTTTTTTCTTTCTGTTCAAATAATTGAACATTTGTCGTTCAATTGATTGAACATTACATTTTCTTTTTATTTTTGTTGTTCAAACAATTGAACATCTACCGTTCAATTGATTGAACATCACATTTTCTTCTTTGTTTTCGTTGTTCAAACAATTGAATGTCTGCCGTTCAATTGATTGAATAACACATTTTGTTCTTTTTGTATTTCACTGTTCAAACAATTGAATGTTTACCATTCAATTGATTGAACAACAAATTTTTCTTTTTCGTATTTCGTTGTTCAACCAATTGAAAATTTTCCATTCAATTGATTGAACAACACATTTTCATTTTTTTTGTATTTCGTTGTTCAAACAATTGAACAACTGCTGTTCAATTAATTGAACAACACATTTTCCTTTCTTGTTTTTCGTTGTTCAAACTATTGAACGATTATCATTCAATTGATTGAAAAACACATTTTCCTTTCTTGTTTTTCGTTGTTCAAAATATTAAACGACTGCCGTTCAATTGATTTAACATCACATTTTCATTTTTTTTCATTGCCCAAACAATTGAACAATTGTCGTTCAATTGATTGAACAACATACTTTCCTTTTTTGTTTTTTGTGGTTCAAACAATTGAACATCTACCATTCAATTGATTGAACAACACAATTTGTTTATATTTATTTTCGCTGTTCGAACTAGTGAACGACTGTCATTCAATTGATCGAACAACCTGATTTGTTTTCATTTGTTTACACTGTTCAAACAATTGAACGACTGCCGTTCAATTGATTGAACAACACTTTTTATTTTTGATTGATTTCGCTATGAAAATGATTGAATGATTGCCATTCAATCGATTGAACAACAATTTTCATTTTCTATCTTTATTTTTCCATTCAAACAATTGAATGATTGTTATTCAATCGATTGAACAAGCACCTTTTAAGAAGCTAAATTGTGAATTTTTCTCATTTTTTTTCTTTGTTTCTTTGTTTCTTGATCATTATGGAATTTTCTGTTCTTCTTTTGTATTGCAAATAAGCACCATTTGAATCGATTTGTGCCTATCCTAAAGAAAAAGGGTAATAATAATATCATTATGACGTCTAAAAGCCTTTTGATGGTTATCTTTATCCATAAGCTAATACAGTGTATCTTTACAATGACTACCTGGACATCTTTTCTTTTGGACATCATGAAATGATTCATTATCCCTAATCTATGTTGGCTTATGTTTATACTCCCAAATCAATAAAACTCATTGATATAATGATAAGGGGATAAGAGTATAACATTTTCATTGGCATCTTTTTACTTCTTACACCATCCCTGACTCTTAAGGAGTAAATGAGCCTCCCTTTTTCTACAATAAGAATTCGAAAAGAAAAATAAAATATCACAATGCTTAAAACATTGTCTAAAGAGGATAGGGGGTCTCATAACGAGCCAACCTACCATGATCATAAGGATGTAACAGGTGACATTCCAATTTGGCTACCAAACCAAGGCAATGGCCTTCTTGATAATTAATATGTCAGAATTATAGGGGGTATCATCACGAGCCAGCTTGATCACTTTGTTACACCCTGGTGAGTGGCAATATGGTTATTTGGTCACCATGCTAGAATAGTGGCCTCTTTATGACAAAGAAAAGAAGAATTAACTGTAGGGACTCTATCTCATTTGGGGGGGGGGGGGGTAAAAAGTAACCCTGCTGAGGCTATGAATGCCTGCTGGCAACAGTGGCTTTGCTTGTGGTATTGGAATATCATCTTATATTTCCATATGTCATCTAACTCTGATCACCTATGAATTTATTTCTAACGAGAATTTCCATTTACATCACACTTTTACAAGCCGAATAGCATGGTGACTTTAATCTATATTCATTATATTCCATACGTCTGATCATTAAATGACAGTCATTAAACACATATCGCCGATTATGCTGATGTGATTAATTCCACTCACAGTAAAGATCTTTGATATAATGACTTAAAATTGTTGTTTTTATTTGACTTGGCCAATTCACGTCTGACAACGAATATTGCTTAAATGTTTTACCGATTTGTGTGTTGTGTTTTTAGATTGGTCTCTGGCATTTATTTCACATTAGTCCATTTTCTTGCTTTTTGCGTGCTGAAAGAACGTGGATGCCCTTTTCTCATCAGAGAGGGGATGGCCTACGTATGCACGACATGTATCACAGTTATGGATAACTATGTGACAATCATTCAGATTACCTTTGGAGTACGAACTGCATGATGAGCATGAATGTGTAATAATTAGCAGGAAATTTTGATTGGATGAAGAATGGCAACCATTATGGTGGGCATACGAACTTACGATTCTGCATTAAGTATGACTGACAGGATGAATGACTTAACTAAAAATGATAATAATTGTTCAAACAACATCATTTCCCTATTAATGGCTGGAATATACATTGCTGCTATCTATAATTACAGAGGTGAAATGCAATTGCATACAAGTGAACCAGCCTTAGGTGCAATAGCCATGGGTGTAAGAGATGTCTGGAGTGAACCTCCAGTACTGATGGTGTCAGATCAAGCTCGTGAAATCCTTGAATGTGCTGGCTGGCTACAGTATTTAAATAGATTGCAGGGATTTCATGAGGAGTCGACGCTGGAATTTCTGCAAAATTTGCAGAACGGTAGCACAACGGTAAAAGGTATAAGCATGATGGTTTCTTAATAAGTCCTAGCCGAAGTCAGTGGACTTCCGGCAGAAGGGGTGACATGGGCAGATAAACCCGTTCTTTTATACAACACAATTGAAGTATTCTACGACCCATGCGAGTGGCTGGTACGAACAGGGAAAGGAATTCATCCTTCCACATTGCAGCAATCGTGGCAAGAACTAGCGGTCATTGTCCAAAGATACATCACTTGCGACGGTCTACATGATGTGGTAAAGCCCCGACAACTGAAACTTCTAGCCATTTCAAAGCAAATAATTTCAGTTAATTTACCATTTTATTTGAATTCCCTGTTACACGATGTCGCCTGACCGGTAAGGACAACCAAGGACCCACATAGTGTAGTCAGCCATCATGGGTTAATTAAATTAATTATCACAAATAGATTGGCCCGACAATAATTAACATGGGACAATATCATAAATCCTACCTTGGATCCACCCCCGGTAAATGTGGAAACAAAGCAGCGAGGGCCAAGAACCCTATGCCCAAAGAGAACACTAAAGAGAAAGAATCCCTCTGCACCCTTAGAATTAGCAAAGCATAGGCGCTCTATGTGAGTGAAATCCCAGCAGCATATCCCAATCCAAGCAGAGGAAGCCGGACCATCCCGCACACCTCCTCTTAGTCCGCAATACCTTCCTTTGCAAGACTATGAGGAGGAAGTGGCCAGGGTATTGGGAAGCATGGGAGTATTTACCGAAGGTGGAGAACAACTAGGGAGCATTGAAAAACAGAGTTGTACGCCTTACCAGTTGGTCCTTATTGACAGCCTCGGTCATGAGAAAACCTAACCATGCACTAATGCCATGGAGGAACAGAGGGATTCAATTCCTTCTATGGAAACACCCCTTGAAACCAAGGTACATGAAGGAGAAGTTAGCAGCAAAGAAACTCAGATAGTAGGCACCAGTCCAGTGGACCCCCTAGCAAAAGAAAAACCTGAAGATGAAAACTTGAGAGATGCCAATCAACCAAGTGATACTCCCTTTTCGAATTCCCCTGTGGATGAGGCCTACCAAGAAGAAGACCCCGAGAATGATAATTGTTTAGGAGATACCATTGCATTGGGATCTCCTGAAAACGAAATACATAATAACAACAAGTTAGAAGGAGAAATTACACTAGAAGACACAGTTCCAATTGGGAACATCCCTAATGATGACATAGTACAGCCTGTACAGGAAACAGAGGATAACGCAGCTAACCCACTGTCAGACGAAGGCCCTAGAGTAGAGAAGTCCTACAGAGCTAGGCTTAGAAAGATGCTCAGAAAGCACAGAAAACAAAAGCAAGTAATCAGGCAGCTGAAACATTGGTTAAAAGAAGTGACCAGAACCAGGAAATTGAAAGTGGAAATGGAAACTGCAAGAATGCAAACAAAACAATGTTTTGGGAAGCATGCAGAGACCCATACAGAGTTTCTTGTGGTCTATCCAAAAGAAACCCAGACTAATCTAGCTATGATAGAAGACACTACCATGCAAATAGAGGACCCCTGTATCTTTTTGCAGGGAACTCAAATGGACCACCCTTCTGTGGATACTGTTGTCCAAACCAATGCTGAAGAAGATGTTTCAGTTGATTGTATAATTCAAGAAGCAGCTGAAGCTGCTATGCAGACTGACCCTATGGAGACCTAGGATGGAGAGGCCCAAACAAATGAAACACCCCTTTACACCCCCTTGGTAAGAGAGGTTGTCATCAGAAAATTACAGAATGAGCTACTGATGGTTCAACAAGAATTGGCTTAGCAAAAGGAAATGGTGGTCCCTCTGCATGAACATCAAGGGTTAAGGAAGAAATTTGAAGCACTTACCAGGACTGAAGATGAGACCTTTGCCTAGTATAAGGTTGAGCAAAAGAAGGTTGAAGGGTTAAAGGGTCAATTGCAAAAAGCTAGAGAGAAAATGGAGACTATCTACTCTCTTTATTTAGACACCCTATCTTGTCGAGCCCCTGCCACAAATTATGCTTTATTTCTCATGGAAAGATACCTCCTGTTAAAATTTTAGGCCGTTAAAGCTGGTAAACCGACAGAGATCAAAACCACTCCCGACTTTATCAAATGCTTCAGAGAGCATGATGAAAAGGTTCAGTACCTCCTTTGTGAACTCTATATGCATAATTTTGTTTTAGAAGATGACAGGGACAGCCACCCTGGCCCTTTTATAGGAGACATCCAATTTTAGGCGTTCCTCTCATTCGCTGCCAATTAGCTAAAATGGGCCAAGGGTCACAACACTTTTAGAAGACGTGAGTATGGCATTAAACTATGGGTCTGAGGGGAGCCTACATAGCCATTACTCCTATCTTTTAGGCATAAACAGTTTATGAAGTGAGACAGTGTTGTAGGAAAATTGGGACCACTCCATACTGATATTATTCAGGCCGGAAAGGAATACTTCCAGGACATTAAGGAAGATGCCTTGTCTACCTCAAGACAGAGGTGGGAAGTCTCCAGTAACACCATGAGGGGCTGAGATCCATTTGGATATTGGAACTTCCAAGTCGCCTCTTCTCATTTTTATAAATATAGTAATATGATTTCAACGATGGGGCCAGATTGGATAGGATGTCGTTATAGAACCCCAATCACATGGTATCCTCCTGATCAATACCGCAGTGACTATAACTTGAAGGATCATGAGGTAACCCAAGCTTTCTCTATCCTTAAGCAAAAGAATGGTTTTAGGAATTACAAGGAGGAAGTATATCCTGCTTATTCCCTAACTCGGTTGCATCTAAACTATTTGCTTGCACGAGAACGTGCAACAAGGTAAGCTGGGGAGTATGTTGGGATAGGAAAAAGGTATGATTTATCTTCGTAAAATTCTTCATTTATCATTAATCCTTATACGATTATCTCCGTTTATAGATTAAAATGAGGAAAATATTGGCTAAAGTTGGATGAAACTATTTGGTGATAGAATAGGCACATCTAGTACAAGAAACTGATTCTTTGCTATCTTTGTGCGCAGAGATGTGGATTGGCAAAATCTGTTCAATTGACAAAACAACACGAGGCCATAAAAGGGAAAAGCTACAACATCTTGGGCAGAAAAGGAAGAGGGAGATCAAATCGAACGATGCTATTTTATCACATGATCAAATTATATATTGCGAAATCCTCAGGATCTCCTAATCCTGAGGATTTTCTTTTATCCAGATACTCTTTTATGTTATATATAGGGCCGAAAAGCAATTAGATATAGTTCAGACTTTGATAATCTGTAATTATTCTTTTTGAAAACATATACGTTGTTATGTCAATGACTCTGTCAGCTATTACTTGCAATTAATGAAAGGAGATTGCGTTTGATACATCTTCATATCATGAGTTCTTATTAAGCAGAGGCTTCTGGCAACTCTGGGTCTAGTCACAAGAAGTTATACTGCTCCTTTGTGTTATAGTTTTTATGTTTAGTCTTTGCTATTGATTTAATGATTCAGTCATTGGTTACTTCATTTATCGTAAAGGTTTGTGATATTGATTCATATTGCAGTTCAATTAGATTCAGATTGAAGTCGTGTGACATACTTAAGTAGCGCTTTGATTGGAATGAGTGAATTAGTGTTAATAGCAGATTGTTGTTCATTTGAATAGATGTTATCATAGATCTTGGAGATAAGATTGATTAACATCTATAGATTGCAATATAGATCGTTTGCCATTTAGAAATCCTCTATCGCTATTTGTTGTTCAATTACCGAGTGTTGTTCAATTACTATTGCTATTCAATTGGGAATTGCAAGTTGATTTGGGTTGTTATAGATTAATAGTGATGTTCAATAGTTATATTTTATTTACTTGATTTAGTATGATTAGCCTTCAGTTTATTTGGACAATTCCAAGTGTAATTCTTATTTGCATTAAGTTTCAATTGATTTTAGAACAAGTTGCATAGAATTGCAAAGTGTGTTAAGAGTATTTCTTCCATAGATATTTCTTTCCAAAATTGTGTGAATGAATTGAAGAATTAGCCTTTAGTGATTGCAATGATTCATCATTAGATAACCTCTAGATTCACTACATATACTGTGCTAGCACTCTTGAGATAAAAAGACTTACCTCAGGTTGACAACTGATGTAGGGATTAAGATTGCTTATAAAAATACATCTTAGTGAAGCAACAACGACCATATTTATAGACTTTTTTGTGTACTCTATACACTTTGTCTTTGTTTTTTCTTGAATTAGTGCCACCAAATATACTAGTTCTCTACATACCTAATAAGGTAAAATTATGGATTTATGAGGGTTTTGAAATCCCACCACTTAGTCACTAGAGGCTCTCCCTCCAACATCAAGGTATCCATGTGGATTTCTCACTAGTTGAGGGCATGAAATTGTAATTTCAACAGATAAAATGAAATATTTTGTTCTTCCTCAACATGATGAATGCTAAAATACAATTCTAATTGCTGTAATGAGTGATTTAGATTTAGAGCGTCAATCTCCCCTTGATATGGCTTGATGTCAATATTTGCTTCCATTTTGAACAGGGATGGGAAATGGTTAATGTTACTCAAATTGGATTGATCCTTTTAAAATTATTTCTTAGATTCCCTCTTTTGCTCCTCCAAATTTTCTGATTTTCCCTCCGACTTGAACTTTGTGTTAGAACCTTCACCTTCTCTGAAAAACCCAAGCTTGTTGGTCAAGGTCGCCGCGAGGAGGCTCACATTATGGTTTATATCTATAACTTATGCTTCCAACAACACAAACCTATGTTCTAAGGGATAATGAGGGTTATTTACAAATTTTTTTGCAATGACCGGGGTTTTGTGACTTTTAGCTTAACTAATTTGGATTCCTTGCAACTCCCCACAATATACCTAAATAAATCGACTTTGATACCAATATGATTCGTAATTTTTCATGGATATTGTTATAGACATTTTTGTGCCCTACAACTCCAAGCATGAAATGTCCATAAACCGAGGGATCCTAAGTCCCTAAAAGTGTTGTTCTAACCCCTAAAGGAACAAGGTCAAAAGATTACAACTTCTCCCAGAAGTTCTCCACCAGAAACTGCTCAGAATGCGTCAAAACAGGATCATTTCAGCTACTCCACTGGCTAGGTGCGTTGCATTGCACCTAAATACACTATGAGGGTGCGTTGCATTTCAAAAGTCCCTTCTGTGGGGTGCGATGGGCGAGAAATGACAAATGGCAATGTCATTCCGCGAGGTGGAGAGGCAATGGAAGCTTCCAGAATCTTCTCCTGTGACACTTACCTCACTGAATTCGACCAAGGATGAGTAAGAGGCCTTTAGTCTCCAAGTGGAAGCAAGAACTGACAGAGAGAAGACACTAATCAAATCACAAGCTGACTCATCCTCCTTACAGATATCTATATATGGATCCCTCATCCCAGAGATGCAGAGGCTGGAATTTTGCATATTGTAAGGAATTGTTGTTGGTTTCTAGAGAAAAACATCAGATTGTTGGGTGATCTATGCTTTGTTTGAGGTGAAGAGGGGCTTCTTTGCTGGGAGGTTAATGCTGGATCAGGAACCACTGGTTGTAACTCCTACTGGATCTTTTCTTGTTTATCAATAAAAGCTATTTGAGTTTTCCTCCATGCTTTTGTATCATTGATGCTTGTTACATTTTGTATGGTTAACTTAAATCTGATCCTAAGTTGTTTATGAAAATAGATCCATGTCTTTGTATAGTGCTCTTCTTCTGTGATCTTACAGGTACTTCGTGAAGCTGGGCAAGCAAGGGAGCAGGTAGCTGGAGACTATCAAAGAAGAGAGGGATTGGATCAAAGGATTAGCGCAAGACACAGGTTGGTTCTTTCTATTCCTTTCTATCTATAATTCATAAAGGAAATACAAAAGTAGTTTTTCTCTGTTTGTTTCTAAGGCAGCTGTCACACCTTAGTGGGATAGAGCAGTTCTAAATAGACACTTTTCCCGGTAACAAAATGGCGACTCCGCTGGGGAGCTAATTAGTTTGTTTGTTTATCATTCTTTGTTTGTTTGTTTCATAAACTTATAAGTGGCATTCGAACTGCATTTGCAATAACAAATGCAAAGTAGACAACTGCTACTTCAATCCATTCACTGGATCTGTTTATGATTTAAACAACTGATTCACAAACTATCTAATTGCCCTTGTGATAGCTCTTAGATCCTCCTTAGATCTACCCCTGATTGTTGAATTACTGATTGCTTTTTACTCGGCCAAAAACCAAGAACTGAACTGCAAACTGTGACCCGGAACTCGAATAGAGTCTTGTTTCTAGCCCAGCGCAGGTACTGTTAAGAGATTCTGAATTTCAGCTCACTTCCCGAAGGGACAACCTGCACTGCATTTCAGATTCTCTGTGTTACAGGTGCGCTGATCAGACTAGCTCTGTGAAGTTGTGGCTTCTGTGGTTCATTCTTTGCATTTCTATTCCTGAATTTTGCTGCCTGTGATCAGTATATGTCTATTTGAAACCCCTTTTCCTTGCTGATATTCCGCCTCCTTTGTACAAAAGAACTGTAGATGTTTTTGTGTGTTTGTTGAGTTATTTTTAGTTCTCCTTAGAAAAAGTAGCGTAATCGTACTGTCGTCCTTTGATTTGAATCTGTCGTAAGTGTCGATTTCAATCGTAGGAAAGAGTTTGATTGCTGTTGATGGTTGATTATCCTGTTACTATTGCTTTTGGTCTGAATTTATGATTTTCTAGTGTAAAAAACGAGTATTCATTTCAAAATCGTAAGGTGTCGTAATCGCCTCTATCTTTTGATTTCGAAAAGAAGCTTGTTTGTATTTGTCGCTTGAAAACAAATTCAAATTTGTGCATCAACTTTCTTTTAGCATCCATATACTAAGAAAGTCGAAAACAAATACATGCACGTGCTTTTGCATATAGACAGTCTGTTTGGCTTGATTTAGGAAAGTGCATTTACAGTGTGCTCTTTGCTCTTTGTGAAAAGATTCTGTCTTTCTTTTCCCTAGTAGCTAGGATTTTCATTGCATAAAAGAGATAAAAAGTTTGTTTATCATCTTTAGATTGCATTTTAGGAATTACATCTACATCTCGTGGTGAACCCAAAAGGCAAAATTCATAAGCAAGATCAACTTAAAATAAATTCAATGAATCTAACAATGCTTTGGAACTTAACGCACAACATTTAGAGGTCTAGGCTAGAGACGTATTCCGATGTCGTAAAGCCTGGTAACTGTTGTTCTCACTGATGGTTGGGTGATTCCTCCACTTTGAGACGATAAGTGCCAGTACGGACTTGTGCTCCCACGTACCGTCGAGTATATTTTGGGAGACCCCTATAGGCTTAAATCCTTTATCCATAGGAAGCCGTGTCTGCCGCCCTATCGATCGCAATGCACTGAAAACAGCATTCGGGAAGATTGACTGCCGTACCGTAAAAAGTATTCTGCAGTTTTGTGATTGGTTTGGTACTCCCTCTACCTAGACTTCCAGAGCAGTCCCTTTCGTTCCTTTTCAGACTCCTTAACGGAAAAGGTCCATCTGAGCACTTGTCACTTCAGGCTCATTAAAAATCAAAGGAGACTAGAGTCATCTTTTGTTTTTTCTCGACTCTTAAAAACTGAAAAAACAAGTTGTGTCAAAGCGTCTAAAATTTATTTTAAACGGAATATTCATTACCCCTTTCCTACGTTGATCTTGGGTTGAGAAAATGGAGTCCACCAACCAAGGAATTCCCCTTGGAGGAAATCCTAGTCCCTTCTCCTCTTGGGGAGATGTTGGTGCACCCCATATGGCCACATTGTCACTTCCAGGACTGACAATTGGTTTGCCTGTATGGCTCTTCTCAACCTCTGTCGTTCAGAACACCACTATTCCTGAACAATCGAATCAGCAATTAGACGAGTCCAGAGTTACCCACCAACCTTCTACTTCCTCTAATTCTTCCTCTCCTCCTTCCTCTTCACTTGATGGGGCTACTAAAGCCAAAAGTCAAGTACCTAAGGAGAAGAAGGAAAAGAAGAAGAAAGAGAAGAAAAATAAGGAGCCAAAAGCGAATGGGGGCAAACGAGTGTCATCTAACGAAAATCCACACACTGCACCGACCAGGCCTAAATCGCCATGTGTCATTTGCAAGGGAGACCACTATCACAGAGATTGTCCTTGCATCCCTCGGATCTTAAGGGACTGGTCTCCCCGTTTGCACAACCCGGTGTCGTCAACCTCTAATGATCATGTTGAAAACACACCGTCAACTAGTGAAAGTGAAGCCCCATGACAAAAAGGAAAATATAGATTTCCTTGTAAACTGTGCGAAGGCGATCATGCCTGTTGGAGAGGTAAATCCCCTCTACGGACAGAGGCGATCCCACTAGCCCAAATTGGGTCTAGCAACAATCAAACAATACTATCATGCAAGTTCCTAATTGCAAATTAAAGGTGGATTACGTGAACCTACTTGGATTCCAACGCTAGTGTTGTAGGAGAGCTGTCACTCCCGTTCCTTTGCTCCGGCCGGTCACGATCCTCACGATCTCCGTGAATGGACACCTGCACATGCAAAGAACGATACAAATACAAGCATAAAATCCAATAGATGCAATTATATATCGGTCAGAAAAGATATAATTCAATCATCATTATAATGAACAGCAAGAATGGAACCATAATGATAGTCATCTATTATTGATAATCAACAAAGGAGTATACAATCGAAGTTCTGACGTCAAATCCTCCTTTGGCTGGGTGATCAGCTACACATGTCTTGCAAAGCTTGTCGGGATTAGGAACAAGCCTCTCTCTCTCTCTGACTATGAATGCAAAGAAGACTCAACAACAATCTCTCAGACTTCTGACAGTATCATTCTCTCTATACTCAAAAACTAGCTTGTCAAATGCACCAGAACAAGCTTTTATAGATGGAGGAGGAGGAAGAGATACAATGCATCCAGACATTCATGGGATGAGCATTATCCTCGAAAAGCTATTGTGGATGATGATTCTCAACATCCATGAGATTGACATTATCCCTGAAAAGCCATATGAGTCGAAAGGAAAAAACTCTTGGGCATGCGTTTGTGAACAAACTTTTCCAAACTTGGTTGGCGCGGGCAAGACTCTGAGACAGAGCGCCAATGAGCGCGCCCTATTTGGAGAATTTCCTTCATTGGCGTGGGTGATACATTGTGGATCCGCGCTAATGGAAAAATGGGACTTTTTAAGGATATTTTGCAGGAGATGTCTTCAAGGCATATGAAGTCCATACTTAGGGGAACATAATGCAAGTGTTTTCAAGTTATGTCACTGCTCACAAGTCTCGGAATGAGTCCTCCAAAGTGCGGGAAAGGGGTAACAGGGACGGTGACCAATGGTGACAAATTACTATGTAACAGATGCCCCCTAAAGCATGAGGCCCGAGAGAGAGAGAGGGGTGAAATTCTTTACAAGAACACATGCAGCTGCCGCCGGATAATTTACATAGAGAGATACAACTGATAGCTCAAGTACATGATATATGTGGTATGGTCGCAGCCATCCATAACAGAGTACATAATAATCTAGATCCATGGTATGGGCGCAACCATCCGGTTAGGATAGACTCAGGTATGGTCGCAGCCATCCAGTGAATGAGTCATGTAACAAGAATCCACAAAATCACAGCCTGGATTCCGACAGACAAAATCCAGGGTCTTGCGCTCCATCTCGACCCGAACAAAAGTACAAGTTCAAGCATGCGAATATATGAGCTGAAGTCGAACATGCATGAACATCGTCTGATTACCAGTCAATAATGAGAACTGTTAACAGACACGAGAGGTACCACCAATAATGACAATGGCCCTCAAGGTACTATAGGTACAATCTACGGCGTGTGAATCAGTGAGCTGGCGTCGAACACTCGTAGAATCATTCGATCGGAGGCCAATGATGAAAACCTCTCGTCGAACACGAAGAAACTTCCATTGAGGCATGCAGGCTCCAAGGCACCGGAAGGGAGTCTCTAGATCAGCTTCCTGGATAATGAGTTGAAGTCGACAGGAAGTGACCTTGATCGAAGGTGGGCCATAGTGTTTCCCACATCATCGACACGAGACATAGAAAGAATGTTGTGGTGGATCAAAATTGTGTGAGCTATCAGAAGGAGGTTGTTATTCTGCGGAGGTCAACTTCTCTTGAACATATCGGTGGCACGACAGTGGAATTGGCAGTGACATCAATGGATCAAAGGTCATGGTGACGAGGCAAGGAGCAGATGAGAGGTCAAACAGGATTACCCAAATCCACGGAGGCAAGCGAAAAATGAGATGAGATGTCCCCACCCGAACACGAAAGTAGACAAGTGCCATGTTCAAGAGCGACATACTGCCGACACGACAATAATTATGGTTCCATTTTCCCCCACCATTTCTGGCGAGTACCCCAGTTATTTTTTATTAACAAGCTTGATGGGGATAGCATATGCTTGTAACGTCATCTCGACGGACTCCAATGTCATCAAGTTTTAACGAGTCTGACAAAGGAAAAACTCGGCGTCTTTTCATGTTTAGAGAGTTTGAAAAGACTGCGGAAAAGAAAACTCCAAGGGTGTCCTTTTTCGTAAAGTTGTGTCTCTCGAGCCCGAAAAAGTAGAAAACAATGCTCGAAAGAACCGCCCGACCATTACGATCAAGGAGTAATTTTCATAAGTAGTGATTTCAACCTGAAAAAGTAAAAAAAACGATCAAAACCACGTCGTTTCATAACCATTAATGACCCTGAAAGGACAAGGACCCGACAATCTTTTCATTTTTACACGGTCGGAAAAGAGTTTAAAGACGACCACTCCTTATTCCATTTAACGAGTTAAAAGGGAAAACTCGGCAATCTTTTCATCTTTAAACGGTCGGAAAAGAGCTGAAAGCAGACCTCCATTTTTATTTTCTTTAACGAGTCAAAAAGGGAAAAATACTCGGCAATATTTTCATATTTTACGAGTCAGAAAAGAGCTTAGAGGTGACTCGTCCTAGAGGAACGAGTGGTATAAAGGGTAGCAACTTGTTCCAGCAATGGTGGAACTGCTCAAAACATGTAATAGTCAAGAGGCTGGCTAACAAAACCACTCATAACTGCGGTCCCTCAGGAAAGGTAAAACAACCAAGTGAAAGCGTATGATCAGCCAAAGAGATGGTGGCAATGGAATGAAACAACCAAGGCTCATCTAGCAGAATTCAGCGGATAAAAATGGAAATCACGAGATGTAAATCGGGTATGGGTTCATTTTTACACAAGCTTGAACCATGAAGAACTTTGCTTGGATTTGGTTTCATGTTTACACAAGCTTGAAACGAAAAACTATGCTTGTCATCAGTTCGCATGCCCCCAGCATAATAACGCAAATCGAGGTACATGCCCCCCAAGCTTCATTGCATTCAACAAAGTGGATGGAATGAAGTTTCACTATCGAGATCTATGAAAGACTCGACTTGTATTTTACGAGATCTTAATCAAAGACTCGATTTGGAAAGGGAGTTGTTTCATTTTTTAATGAGGTTGACGCAGTAAAAGAAATATCCTCATAACCCTTGTTTCATTTTTTAACGAGGTCGCCACAAGATCAAAACTATCCTCGGACACCTTGTTTCATTTTTTAAGGAGCTTGACACAGGAAAACGAACTATGCTCCGACCAAGCCTAGTTTCATTTTTTAAGGAGCTTGACATAAGAAAATGAACTATGCTCCGACCAAGCCTAGTTTCATTTTTTAAGGAGCTTGACATAGGAAAATGAACTATGCTCCGACCGAACTTCATCATAATGAACAGGAAGTCGGGGCTTCCAAGAGTGCCACTCCTGATGAAAGTCCAACATCTTGGAAGTCAGGGCCCAATGCCCCCAGGACACTATGCACAACGGCGACATCACTGGATATAAGCACGGGATAAGTGGCCACGTAGTTGATCTATGGTGGGGCAGATGCAACTGGTGGATGAAAACTAGGAGGGGATGACGACTGCACAGGAGGCACCCGGGGACGAACAAACGATAATTGATCTATAGTCACTATCCTTCCATCGTGTGGAAAGCAAACCACACGGAAAAATGAAGAGACCAGGGCCCCCATGGCATAAACATAGTCACGGCCAAGGAGAAGACTGAAATCTAAAGCACCTTGGGTAACCAATACATCTATATAGACGGTTTTGCCTCCCAAAGTAATAGGGAACTTTGGAAGGATCCCTAATGGTTGAAAAGTTCCTCTGTCAAAAGCCGTCAGATTTGGCGCGACTGGCACAAGCTGTGGGGAACCCAAAGCTTGCCAAGTAGTGGCAGGCATAAGACTGACAGATGCACCCTCATCCAAAATAGTGCCAGGTATTGCCCTATTATAGGTGTGTATCGTGACCCAGAAAGGCACATGGGGTGGAAGGCAGGAGGTGGTCAAACGACTCCAGTCGAAGGAAACGACTAAACTACTTGGTGGGGGAATCGTATGATTACCCCCCTGCTCTAAAGGGACCGAAGCAGGACTCTCGGGAGCAGCTGGGATAGGAGAGTCATTTCCGGACTCAGGAGAATCTGAGGAGACGAGAATAACATGGGAAGGATGCTCTTCCGAAACAGAGTGGTCGATGGGTGGTGAACTTGAGTCGACACTCTTTCCGACCAATGGTTGGTCTGGAACAGGCTGGGCACAGCCAGGTTCGGGAAGAGGGGCCTGGACAAGAGAAGAATGTGAATCAATCTCTTGGTCAGCAGGGGGACGATCTGTGGCTGCAGAGAGACGTTGATAACCAACGGGAAGTTGGGGTGAAGGAGCTGTAAGACTTTCCAAGACAGCAGAGGCTTTATCCATGAGCGGACAAAGGTGAAGGGGATGATTTCCTTCACAAAGTCTACAAGGGATTCGAATCTTCCCTTTTCCCTTACCATTTCCAACTAATAGAGTAGCATCGCTGTGAGCTTCAGAGGACGATGAGGGGCGGGCTGGATCGTGAGACCATACTTCTAAGACCTTGGGAATGCCAGGACAATCACGAAGAAGATGGTCCTCCTTGCACAACCTACAAGGAAATTTGACCTTCCGCGGAGGAGCAGAAGGTGGCTCAACTTGAGTTGTACTTTTAACCTCTCGCTTAGGAGTCTTCTTCTTCTTCGTCTTCTTCTTCTTCTTCTTAGCCACCTGGTTACTTAAATCCAAACTTTCGCCAGGCGAAGTAGAAGACGAGGACGTAGAAACAGGCAAAGAAGGGGAGAGGTCCACCTTGGAATCAACATGATGTTGTTCGGGTGGAGGAGATGGTGGAACAGGAGTCATCACACTCGGGACCACCAAGGTTGAAAACAACCATACGGGCAAACAGATGGTTAACCCAGGCAAAGACAAAGTTGCCCTATACGAAGCACCGACATTTCCAAAAGAAGGAAATGGACAAGGGTTTCCATCCGGGGGAACACCTTGACCGGTAGACCCGGGGAAGGTTGCCATTGAAAACGAGAAATAACCCTACTGAAGCTAACGCAAATAAGATCTAACCAGGTAAATGTGAATCATGGCCGAATAAATTTTAGGACAAAGGAACTAAACTTGACCTTTTCATGTTTTAAGAGTCGAGAAAAGGACAAAAAGATGACTCTAGTCTCCTTCGAATATTTAGTGAGCCCAAAGTGAAAAATGCTCAGGTGAACCTTTTCTTTTAGGGAGTCCGAAAAGGGTCAAAAGTGACTACTCTGGAGAACTAGGCAAAAGGTTTACCAAACAATCTGTAAAATTGCTTATACACCTTGGCAATCAGATGAAAACCAAGGACTTCCCGTACGACATTCAATCTTCCCTAATGCTGTGTTCAGTGCATTACGACTTGTAAGGCGACAGACACGGCTTCCTGTGGATAAAGGATGATAACATAGTGGGGTCTCCACATATACTCGACAGTACGTGGGAGCACAAATCTGTGCTAGACCACTATCGAGTCACAAAAGGAGGAATCACCCAACCATAATGTGAAACAACAGTGACTAGGTTTATCGACACCGGAACACGTCTCTAGCCTAGACCTCTAAATGTGTGCGTTATGTTCCAATGCATTGTTAGATTCATTCAGTTCATTTTACGGTTGATCTTGGATTAGGTTTCGATTTTCAGGCCTTACCGTATATAATTTATCACAATTTCCTCAATGCAAGCTATATGCCAAAATGTATCATTTTATTCGATGAATGCTAGCTACGGAAGAGTTGAGAGCTTTCACACAAACAAAATGACCATAAAACAATCAACAATAACTCTAATGCAGCTAATGGCAATAAACGAAACTTTTCTTTAAAGTCACTAATCACTAATAACAATGAAAAGCTCTAATTTCCGTTAACTAATGCAAAGCAAAAGAGATTGTTCATTTTCTTTTTTATGGCAAAATGCACTAAACAAATTTTGAGAAACAATAACAAAGAGTAAAAATACAAATTTCACTCAATGAAAATACAATCAAGTCCCTAAATACCAAGGCAATCTGTCAAGCCAAGAAGAATCACAAAGACCTCAATGAGCTATGTGATCTAAGCCCAAACGAAGCCAAGCGAAATCCAAACGAACAAGAGGTAGATTGCTCGAAGCACACAATAAAAAGTTTTGACAACCACTAGACAAGTACAAAAACAGCCAAGAAGTCGACTGGACAATCAAAGAACCAAAAACTCCCACGGAAGGCTCGATGTACAAAGCCACTAGATGCTCTAGGGCTGGGATATGAGATCGATGGAAAGAGGCAAACACCCGAAGGATGAAGGTCAAAAACCAGTCAAATAGAGCTTTGACACACTCCAGTAGCTGAAAAAGATGTGAAAAGACAGAAATCTGAGTTCAGAAGGCTTCCAAACAAGAAAACTGGCAAAGTTCACAGGCCTGGCGCGACTGTCAGTCTATAACTCGCGCTATTAAGGGATTAGCGCGAGTTGCTTTTGTGCAACCTGCGCCCACTGGTGCGACTGTCAGGTAAAAAACCGTGCTAATAAAGTTTTCTGGCTAAAAAATAACAAACAAGCAGTCTAGGGTTTGATCAACAGTATCCAGACTGACCAAGCAGCAAGAGATAGCAAAGAATCCAAACCAGAAAACTATCTAAGCAATCAAAACAAGAGAAAACCAAAGTGCAAGACAAACTCCAGGATGTTCAGTTCGTAAACCAAACCGGAGATTGACTGAAGTGGCATTGATCTACTTCGCTAATGCAGAGAAATAGCGTTTCGAAGGCTACCTGGCCGTACTTCAGGCTTCGTCCAAAGTTTATGAATCAAACAACAAATAGTGTCCCCAGCGGAGTCGCCAAATTGTTGGAGAGGTAAATCCCCTCTACTGACAGAGGCGATCCCACTAGCCCAAAATGGGTCTAGCAACAATCAAACAATACTATCATGCAGGTTCCTAATTGAAAATTAAAGGTGGATTACGAGAACCTACTTGGATTCCAACGCTAGTGTTGTAGGAGAGTTGTTGCTCCCGTTCCTTTGCTCCGGCCGGTCACAATCCTCACGATCTCCGTGAATGGACACCTGCACATGCAAATAACGATACGAATACAAGCATAAAATCCAATAGATGCAATTATATATCGGTCAGAAAAGATATAATTCAATCATCATTATAATGAACAACAAGAATGGAACCATAATTATAGTCATCTAGTATTGATAATCAACAAAGGAGTATACAACCGAAGTTCTGACGTCAAATCCTCCTTTGGTTGGGTGATCAGCTACACATGTCTTGCAAAGCTTGTCGGGATCAGGAACAAGCCTCTCTCTCTCTCTGACTATGAATGCAAAGAAGAATCAACAACAATCTCTCAGACTTCTGACAGTATCATTCTCTCTATACTCAAAAACTAGCTTGTCAAATGCACCAGAACAAGATTTTATAGATGTAGGAGGAGGAAGAGATACAATGCATCTAGACATTCATGGGATGAGCATTATCCTCGAAAAGCTATTTTGGATGATGATTCTCGACATCCATGAGATTGACATTGTCCCTAAAAAGCCATATGAGTCGAAAGGAAAAAACTCTCGGGCGTGCATTTGTGAACAAACTTTTCCAAACTTGGTTGGCGCGGGCAAGGCTCTGAGACAGAGCGCCAATGAGCGTGCCCTATTTGGAGAATTTCCTTCATTGGCGCGGGTGATACACTGTGGATCTGCGCTAATGGAAAAAGGGGACTTTTTAAGGATATTTTGCAGGAGATGTCTTCAAGGAATATGAAGTCCATACTTAGGGGAACATAATGCAAGTGTTTTCAAGTTATGTCACTGCTCACAAGTCCTGGAATGAGTCCTCCAAAGTGCGGGAAAGGGGTAACAGGGACGGTGACCAATGGTGACAAATTACTGTGTAACAATGCTGTCCACCGTTGTCCATTCTTAGACAAGGCTAAAAGAGTTTTGGACGATCGTCCGGTTTCACCGTCACGACTTTCTCCTGGATATAAAAAACTTTTGCCGAGTCCGTCACCAGTTGAAAACTCGGCTGGCCCGCTCAAGTGGTCGGCTGAAGCACCTATCATTGAAGATAAACCATCTGAATCCATACCAGACGAAAGTCAAAAGGTCGAGGTGGCAGTTGACCCGGTCTTGCCTTTAGAGGTTTCATCTTTAGATGATACAGTCACTGAAGAG
Source organism: Pinus tabuliformis (assembly GCA_031772625.1). Taxonomy (NCBI): domain Eukaryota; kingdom Viridiplantae; phylum Streptophyta; class Pinopsida; order Pinales; family Pinaceae; genus Pinus; species Pinus tabuliformis. The sequence continues at coordinate 992,360,268 of CM062804.1, forward strand.
AATAAGGATGACACCGTCCAAATTCTGTTCATAAGCACATACTCCAACGAACATGGGGGCAACTTACCCGTTCCTTTACTGTAGGAAGGAAGTTCGTCAGAGTCATACCCGGCCGTCTATTCTGTCCCACCTCCAAGAAACCTAGTTGTCTCCTTCGACTGGAATCAACTAGGCAGACCCCGTTTACCAGCTAGTATACCATTCCGAATTATTGTTCAAATATATAGAATGGTTACGGCTGGTACCATCATAGATGAGGGGGCTTCTGTGAGTATCCTTTCCTCTACTTCTTGGAAATCGCTTGGTTCGCCATCGCTTTTCCCTGAGATGAGAAATCTGACAGGCTTTGATAAAGGAACCAGTCGACCATTAGGGATCCTTCCCAATGTGCCCATAACATTGAGAGGGAAAACCGTTCACATGAACGTGATGGTAGTTCAAGGACCCCTGGATTACAATCTACTCCTTGGACGAGACTATATTTATTGCATGGGAGCAATTGTCTCCACACTCTTTAGAGTAATGTGTTTTCCGCACGAAGGAAGAGTGGTCAAGCTCATAGACCAGCTTTCATTTCCCGGATCACGCATAGCAAATAGTCATATATCATCCCTGAATGGTCTTTTCATGCAAGAAATGTCTCAATCTCCAGTCCGTCCACCCGATGAGTGCGAGTGATTCGGGGGGACATGACTGAAACCCAGGGGGCATGCATCCTGGTCTGCTTCGGTAGGAAAACTTCAGGTATAAGGTAGGTTTCTGCGAGAGAATATGACCTCCGTACTCCCGTCCGTGATTGGAAGGGGGAGTTGGACTAGAACAAGATCCTCTTGTCAAAGTTATGTCAGGGACGGTCACGCCATACCATCCGCTCACCTTTGTTTATTTCGGTAGACATCGCTGAAGAAGTGTTTTGTTTGCGCTGTGAATAGAACAATCTTTGGGTAACCTATAAGAGGTAGGCCTCTCTCGGTAAAACAAATGTTCTAACGGACTGAATAAGGGGTAACCTTGAAACTCTGTTTTATACCTGGGGGCATGCAAACCTTTTGGAGTGCAAGCGAAGAGCGACTATTTATTTTTTAAATTTATAGGACCTCTAACCCTTTAAACTCGTAGGATTGGTCGTCTCCTAACTTGCATAAAGAAAGGATGTGGGGAAAAACTCTAAAAGTTGTCGTTTTTATATGAGACATTCTTATCATACGACTGGATTAATCGAGCAGTTTTAGCACATAGTTCAAGCTCGTTAAAAAAAAACATAAGACATGAGCAAATGTTTCCACCCGCGTTTAAGCTCGTTAAAAAATGAACTATTCCCCGGTAAATAACCATCGTGAATGTAGTACTTCAGCCATTAAAGCCTTGGTCATGTTTGCACCGTCACCTCCACCTTTTCATTGGCTGATCATTCACCTCCATTTGATTGTTTACCCATTTTGAGGAATAGCTGCGAAGAGTGATCTCACTAGCCATCCTTGTGACACTGCCCTGATTGGAAAATTCCAAACCTTACTTGGAATCAGCTGCTACCCGTTTTATCACTCGTTCCTCAAAAGACGAGTCTCCTTTAAGCTCTTTTCAACTGACTCGTAAAATATGAAAAGATTGCCGAGTCCTTGGCCTTTCCAGCTCGTTAAAGGGATAGGAAGTGCTATCCCTGCTCTAGATTTTAATCTTTTTGGACCTGAGGGATTATTACACAAAAAGATCGAGCGCTTGTTTTATTCGGCTCGTTAAAAGTATCGAAAATTCATCCCTTCTATATTGTTTTATACTTTTTCGGACTTAATGGATTAGATGACGAAAAAGGAATTTTGGAGTTTCCTTTACGTTCCTTTTCAGACTCTCTAAAATTGAAAAGGACCGAGTTATCTTTGTCGTTAAACTCGTTAAAAAGATTAATAGCGACAAACTTGTCTATAGACGAGAACGAGTTTCACTATCGCTAGGCTCGTTAAAACATAGCGATGGGTTTTCCCAAAGAGCAAATTATAGAACACGCATATGTTATCCTCCTCAATTTTGACAAAAATAAAGAGGTACTGGTCAGCAATGACTGGGGAAAAATTGGGAAGAAAACTCAAAGAAACTTTGTTGGTAGCAAGTCGCTCTTGAACATGACACTTCCATTCCGTGTCCGAGTCGAGTTGGGTTGTTTCATTCACCAGTCACATCACCATGGTCACACCATACCATCCACATTTGGGGTTAATGCTACCAATCCATCACATCAGTGTCGCCGATATGTTCAAGAGAAGTCATCCAAAGAAGTCACCTGTGTCTCACCCACTACCATACATTATACTCCATTCTTTCATGACCGCCACCCTGAACCTTATATCACCAGATGGTTTTCACCTCCATAAAAATCATTTGATCCGTTCCGTGTCATTGATGTGGGATTCATTAAGGCCCTCCTGTGACGGATCACTTCTTGTCGACATCAGCTCATTATCCAAGAAGTTGATTTAGGAACACCCCTTTCAGTACTTTGAAGCTTGCATGCCTCAATGGCAAGTTTCTCACTTCCGGCGACAGGTTTACATCAATGGCCTTCGACCGAAAGATTTTGCGTGGTGTTCGACGCCAAGTCCTTTATTCACACCACGTGAATTGTACTGCAGTACCTTGAGGATCATTATCATTATCGGTGATTCCTCTTGTGCTTGTTAACGGTTTACATCATTGACTGGTAATCAAGCGATGTCTTTCCATGTTCGACTTCAAAACATTTCTCACATGGATCGACTTGTACTTCGAGTGAAGATCAGACGAGATTGAAGACCCCGGATCTAGTTTCATCCATCCGGGCTGTGATATATATTCAGGGAAATAAAGACATTAAATGTACATCATTGCTGCACAGATAATCATCCACTCAAAAGGATGATAGCTCTATCAGAATCATCAGTCTACACTCAGACGATTGTCTGTCCTATGTACATGAAAATGAATTTATAAAGCTGAGCATTGGAATTCCCGCCTCAGCTAGATCATGAAAACAGTATGAAGATAATGTATTGTATTGTATCTTATTACAGGTCTCCTCCCAGCATTGAAAGAACTTCGGATCCTCATAATAAAGCATTTCACCCGACACCAAAAGGTTAATGGCCTCATACTTTAGGGGGCAACTGTTATAGACATTTTTGTGCCCTACAACTCCAAGCATGAAATGTCCATAAACCGAGGGCTCCTAAGTCCCTAAAAGTTATGTTCTAACCCCTAAAGGAACAAGTTCAAAAGATTACAGCTTCTCCCAGAAGTTCTCCACCAGAAACTGCTCAGAATGGGTCAAAACAGGATCATTTCAGCTGCTCCACTGGCTAGGTACGTTGCATTGCACCTAAATACACTGTGAGGGTGCGTTGCATTTCAAAAGTCCCTTCTGTGGGGTGCGATGGGCGAGAAATGACAAATGGCAGTGTCATTCCGCGAGGTGGAGAGGCAATGGAGGATTCCAGAATCTTCTCCTGTGACACTTGCCTCACTGAATTTGACCAAGGATGAGTAAGAGGCCTTCAGTCTCCAAGTGGAAGCAAGAACTGACAGAGAGAAGACACTAATCAAATCACAAGCTGACTCATCCTCCTTACAGATATCTATATATGGATCCCTCATCCTAGAGATCCAGAGGCTGGAATTTTGCATATTGTAAGGAATTGTTGTTGGTTTCTAGAGACAAACATCAGATTGTTGGGTGATCTATGCTTTGTTTGAGGTGAAGAGGGGCTTCTTTGCTGGGAGTTTGATGCTGGGTCAGGAACCACTAGTTGTAACTCCTCCTGGATCTTTTCTTATTTATCAATAAAAGCTATTTGAGTTTTCCTCCATGCTTTTGTATCATTGATGCTTGTTACATTTTGTATGGTTAACTTAAATCTGATCCTAAGTTGTTTATGAATATAGATCCATGTCTTTGTATAGTGCTCTTCTTCTGTGATCTTACAGGTACTTCGTGAAGCTGGGCAAGCAAGGGAGCAGGTAGCTGGAGACTATCAAAGAAGAGAGGGATTGGATCAAAGGATTAGCGCAAGACACAGGTTGGTTCTTTCTATTCCTTTCTATCTATAATTCATAAATGAAATACAAAAGTAGTTTTTCTCTGTTTGTTTCTAAGGCAGCTGTCACACCTTAGTGGGATAGAGAAGTTCTAAATAGACACTTTTCCCGGTAACAGATATTCCACTAGATTGCTTTTCAAAATATATATGATCTAGATGGATTATGGTGGCCACTTGCTTATTCCACTTATACCTCCAACGGTTTCATTTGTTTCCTTATTTATTGTAGCATTTACTATTATTAGCAGTTTTTCGGGTCCTGAACTTCTGGAGTAGTTTTTATCCCTTGAACACCATTTTTTTGAGGTCCATAACAAGCTCATAGCCAAAAGTAGGGGTATGTTGTAAATCCTATAGTTCTCAAAGATATATTTCCAACAAGTTATTGTACACGCCAAATGAAGATAATATGACCCAGTTATGACCACGAGAAGTTGACTGCCCAACTAACCCAACGGGGCCCACAAACTCTTGGCGTTCCATCTCCTGGGGTTAGTCTTTTATTTTTTTATGGTTTTCCCTTATTGTTCACTAGTGAATAGGCCATTAAGCCTCATTGTAACACAATTCAGAGGCATGTAGCTGCCACATCTCTTCTCAGAGATAAGCTACCATCACTTGAGCTAGTTTATTTCCCTTATGGTTTTAAGCTTATTTCAGTATTTGATATTAATGAAATGAAGTGTTATTTATGTTAGATATATGTATTTATGGTTATATTTTTTATTTTTTGCATTCCTATTTAAGTTCATATCAGTGGTATTAGAGGTTAAATTGGTAGTACTACATAAGTATTTTTATTGGTCAAACCTTCGTCAGGATGTTAGGAGGTACATTAAATCCTGCACTACCTACGCCATTGCAAAAGCAACCATCAAGAAGCAAGGCCTATATACTCCTGTTCTTACTCTTATTCAACCTTGGGAGTCCATCTCCATGGATTACATGTCGACCCTTCCTTCTACTAAGCATGGTAACAACTGCATTTTCGTGGTCATCGACAAATTCTCTAAGATGGCCATTATGGCGGCTTGCAAGAAGAGTGGCAGCCTGGAAGAAGAGTATCACAATAGAGGCCACTACGAAGCTCTTCTTTGAGCGAGTGTGGGTAAACTTTGGGAACACACAATTCATTGTCTTAGATCAGGAGAAAATATTCCTAAATGCATTTTGGTCAAGTCTCTAGTCAATGCTGGATACCAAACTTACTAAGTCCACGCCTTTCCGTCCCCAAACTGATGGCCAAACACATGTTGTAAACAAGATGATCGCATACATTATGTGCATGTAAAACTTGAAGCATCCACACGCATCGGATGAAAGCCTCCCCTATGTCCAACAAAGCTACAACAGAGCTATCCACAGCTCAACGAGCCACAACCCCTTTTAGGTAGGGCTAGGATTTCACCCATTATGTCCCATTGATGTGGCTATACCATTTGTAGCTATTGAGGCACGTATAGGCCAAAGCTGACATCGCTAACAACTTCATTGAGCACATTAAACACATCCACCAGTAGGCCCTTAATGTAGAAATTTTGAATAATAAACACATATTCAACAGAGATTATCCTGATAATGCACTATTGCGAAATACATGCACAATACATAAGCTCCTCTACGTTGATCAACAATTTAGCAGCATCAAAAACAATGAAACATCAATAGCATGCACACATTAACACAATATGTAACCTGGGAAAGCTTACAACTGAAAACCCCAAACTATCTGTATATTAATGATTGAGAACATGTAACATTACATAGTATAATACTCCTCTCAAGTATCCAACACTATCTCCACCTGTTACACACAAACCAACTCAGACTTGAACAAGTCACAGGTTCAAATCTTCTCCACTGCTTTGCCTGCCTCTATTGCATAAACCTGCTGAGAATCACTCACACTGGAAATCGTGTGAGCACAGGCTATTCTACTGGGCAAATCAACGCAATACTCATTGGCATACTCAATACATTTCTTGTGCAAATCCTCATGCACAACTATAGTCACAACTGATAGCAATCTCAACCTCTAACACCTATCCCTGTTGAACTGTACATGCACTGACATGCAACTGAGTTAACTGATGTATTCTTTAGTTGCTTTATGACTTAATAATTAGTTTAACAACTCATCATTAGTCTATTTGCAGTTAGACTAATTACAACTAGTTTAACCAAGTCAAACTGAACGCAACTCCATCAACTCCACAATCAACTCCACCAAACTCAACTGCTTCAGTTCTAACTGAAGTCCTGCATGCAACAACTCAACTGACCCACAAAGAAAGCATATTTCCTTCTGACAGCTGCATGTGCCACATCTGTAGCTCAAACTGAAGTGCTTCAAGAGGATAATATAAAGTTTATAGTCTAAATATTATTATGAGACAATAATATTTGACTTTTCTATTTTTGACTGCCAGTCTAAAAATAGAATTTGATCACTCCTGCTATGATCCAAAAAAATAGAAGTCCATCTATTTTTCCCAACATGACCAATCATCCATAAACAACATTCTTCAGCTCATAGACCATGATCCATATGTCTAAAAATAGACTTTGCACCATAATTTGCCTGCGGGCCCACTTAGTGAAGGCGACTCCTTTCCACTAAGCTCCATCATCTTGTTGCATTCTCAACACTCCCTCTCAACAAGATATGGATTATCAGCAACCCCTATCCTGCCTCAGTGGTATTCGAATTTGCTCCTAGTGAGCGCCTTCATCAAGATATCAGCATCCTGATTCTCCGTTGGAATGTATGAAAGTAACATGATTCTCCGTTGCACACAATCTCTGATATGATGGTGCCTGATGTCAATATGCTTAGATCTATCATGAAATATAGGATTAGCTGAGAGTTTAATGCAACTCTGGTTATCATAGTAAATCACAGTAGGATCCAAGTGAGAACCGAACAAACCAACCAGGATCTTCCTCATTCATATAGCCTCGCATGCAGCCAAACTTGATGCCATATACTCGACCTCTGCTGAACTGAGTGCCACGGATCTCTGCTTCCTGCTGTACCAAGAAAAGCCGATACTGAAGACCCCTCCTGATGTGCTCTTTCTATCCGTTGGGCTCCCTGCCCAATCTGCATCCGTGAAGCCACATAGGTTCACCTCATCCTCCTATCTGTACCACAATCCATATCCCGATGTGCCTCTCAAATAACACAATACATGCTTGCCCACCTTCTAGAAGAGCTTGGTAGGCTTAACCATAGCTTGTGAAAGCTAGTTAACAGCATAACATATATTGGGTCATGTATTGACCAGATACATAAGTGACCCCACCAACTGTCGATAAACAGTGGCATCCACTTCTTCTGCCGAAGTGGCATCCTCCTTCCTCCAACCTCCAAGAAGAGGAGTATCAACAGACTTGCAGCCATGCATGTTGAACTTCTCCAGTATCTCCTGAGCATACTTACCCTGAGAAACAAAGAGTCCATCACTGCGCTGCCAAATTTTCAATCCCATGAAATAATGAAGGAGGCCCAAGTCCTTCATTTCAAACTCCTTAGCAAGATAATCCTTGCATGAAAGTATCAATAGCTCATCACTTGTTAGAATCAAATCATCTACATAAAGTACAATGATAAGCAACTTACCCTCCACCAAAATCTGGTATAGGTTAGGATCCGCCTCACTCTTGGAGAATCCAAGTCCGGTGAAATAGTTGTCTATCCGTGTGTACCAAGCACATGGTGCTTGTTTCAACCCATACAGCTCTCTCTTGAGCCTGCACACATGCGACTCGCTGCTGAAGATCTCAAAACCTTCGGGCTGCTCAATGTACACCTCCTCCTCAATGACTCCATTGAGGAACGCAGTCTTCACATCCATCTGATGAATGTGCCACCCCATCTACGCTGAGAGAGCAAGAATCGTCCGTATGGAAGAATACCTTGCGACAGGTGCAAAGGTCTCCTCATAATCGATCCCCTTTATCTGTGAAAATCCTCGTGCAACAAATCTTGCCTTGTACTTCTCCACACTCCCGTCAGCTGCCTGCTTAACTTTGTAGATCCATCTCGAACCCACCACTGGTTTCCCTTCCGATTTAGGAACAATCTCCCATGCACTTTTTCTGACAATCGAATCATACTCTTCCACCATGGTGTCTACCCATGCGGGATCCTCCACAGCTTCCTCAAAAGAGGATGGCTCAGTCACAACACATTTGCTCATAAGAGCCATGTATCCAGTGTACCGATCAGGTGACTGTCTCTACCTGCGTTGGGCTATAGGTGGTCCTATAACTTTCTCTGCATCTTGAGCCAGTCGCTCAGCTTTTGTCAAGCGCTTTCGCCCTCTGATGGTTGGCACTGCATGAGTGGTCTCTTCCACTCCATGAATCTCATCCTGTGGCTAATCCACGTCCTGAAGCTCATCTTTAGGAACTAATAGCTCCTCATCTGCATGCAAGTGTAGCTCCCTCTCAAGCGAACACTTCATGGCTTTCTCCTCCTGAAATTTTATATCCCGTCGCACAACAGTCTTACCACTGTCTAACAAATACACACGACATTTGTGGGGCATATCAGTGTACCCCACAAATATCCCAACCTCTGCGGTCGGCTCCAACTTCTTCCTGGCATCCTTCGTCACATGCATGTAAACGTTAGCACCAAAAATCCTCAAATGAGAAAGATTAGGCTTCTTACCATAATAAGCCTCCTCGGGTGTACTCATGCCAAGTATCCTATGAGGAAAATGGTTCTGCAAATAAATTGTTGTATTGCATGCTTCCGCCCACAAGCGAAGGGGTAGACCCTGATCATGCAACATCGCCCGTGCAACACCCATGATTGTTCTGTTCTTCCGCTCAGCAACCCCGTTCTACTGTGGGTTATGGGGAGCTATGAGCTCTCTTCGAATCCCTTCTGCCTTGCAGAAATCCTTGAACTCATCAGAGATGTATTCACCACCATTATTACTCCTAAGAGCCTTCACCTTCTTCCCCGACTCCTTCTCGACTAGTGCTTTGAATTCACAGAACTTTGAATATGTCTCACTCTTCTTCTGCATGAAGAAGATCTAGCACTTACGAGAGAAATCATCAACAAAAATCACATAATACCTGTGTTTTGCTGTCCAAGCAACTGAGAAAGGTCCACACACGTCTATGTGAATTCTCTCAAAGATCGTCGTGGCGCGACTATCCTTCTCGTGAAAGGTGGCTTTCACAAACTTTCCCAAAGTACACCCCTTGCACTGATCTGACTATGCAAGAGTTCCTTTAGGAATCCCTGTAGTGATCTGCTGCAGTATCTTCAAGGCTCCATGGTGAAGGTGACCCAATCTCCTATGCCACAACTCGCCATCATCCTGGCTCACTAATCCTTCTGCCTTGCATGCCATTGCTACACATCCATCTACATGAAACTGATAAAGGTTCCTCACTTGAACCCCTATCTTTCGGGTTTGTCTAGTTGTCTTGCTACGCAGGAAAGCCTTTCCCTCGCTGAAACAACATCATATCCCTTATCTTCTAACATGGCCACAGAGATAAGATTCTTCTTCAATCCTAGAACATGCATCACTTCCTTCAATACGAAGGGTTTACTAGACTCCCTCTCAAAGGAAATGGTACCAATACCGTTTGCATCATCACCCATCTCGATTTGCACTCCAAGATCTTTGTCCTCCAGATCAGAAACAAATCTCAATCTCCTGTCATGTGAAAAGACGGACCACTGTCCAAGAACCACAGTGATCCCATCAAACTTGAAACCAAGCATGCGATCAATGAAAAATCAAGCTCAAACTGCAAGGCTAGAGCCTCTCCTGCTGCAGATCCAGCAGCTTGCTTGTTCTTCTTCTTCAGCAGACAATTAGTGGCATAGTGTCCGTGCTGGTGACAGTGAAAACACTTCACCTTGGACATGTCCTGCTTCTTTCCTTTCGTACCAGACTGAGAAGCTTTCTTGCTCTTTCCCTTCTTTGCTTTGGTAGCCAAAGCGCAATTTTCTTCATCAGTTCCCTTTGATAAAGATCCGTCCCTGGTATTCCACCTAATCTCCTCATACATAAGATCTGACCAAAGTCTCTCCCATCCTGGCAGTTTCTCTTGACCATTGACAGAGTCCTGATAGGAATGCCAACTCTTCGGAAGACTAAGTAGAGCTAAGCTCACCAAGTCCTCATCATCGACAGTCACCCCCACACTTCCCAGCTCATCTCTGCACTGAGTGAACTTCATGTGGTACTTGGGCATACTGTCACCCTTCTCACATTTGATGTTTCTAAGTTTATCTTTGAGCGCCAACTTCCTCTCATATCTCTTGCTTTGGAATATATTTGTCAAAGCGTTCCACATCAAGTATGGAGAAGCCTTACCATGAAGGCTGGACACAATGTGATCCTTCACGCCCCCCAACAGAATCCTTCGACACTTTGCTGTCTTCTTTTGCCAAGCCTCAACTGCGGCAGCATCAATAGACTTTGGGATCTCAGCCTCTATGAACTCCTTCAGCCCGTTATTATCCAACACTACCTCCATCCTGTCCTTCCATGCGATATAGTTTGAGCTGCCCTCAAGAGCATACTGCAATCGCAATCCATTGAAAGACATTGCAACGTTGACACCAAGAAAAAACTGTTGCTAATTCGAATTCCACCAGCTCCAAACTCAACTACCTCGGATCTAAGATTCGTGAGAACAAGGTATTTCTCGTACAGAGATTGACTGTATGGGCTTTTACTGGATATCTCACCTTCCCAAGGAAGGATGAATCCAGAGGCTACCTAGCCCGATTACAGACTCTGCCTGAAGAAATAAGATGTAAACACTTCCTGAATAGTAGATCTGATGATCAACAGCTCTGATACCATGTAGAAATTTTGAATAATAAACACATATTCAACAGAGATTATCCTGATCATGCACTATTTCGGAATACATGCACAATACATAAGCTCCTCTTCGTTGATCAACAATTTAGCAACATCAAAAACAATGAAACATTAATAGCATGCACACATTAACACAATATGTATCCCGGGGAAAGCTTACAGCTGAAAACCCCACGCTATATGTATATTAATGATTGAGAACATGTAACATTACATAGTACAATACTCCTCTCAAGTATCCAACACTATCTACACCTGTTACACACAAACCAGCTCAGACCTGAACAAGTCACAGGTTCAAATCTTCTCCACTGCTTTGCCTACCTCTATTGCATAAACCTGTTGAGAATCACTCACACTAGAAATCACGTGAGCACAGACTATTCTACTGGGAAAATCAACGCAATACTCATTGGCATACTCAATACATTGCTTGTGCAAATCCTCATGCACAACTATAGTCACAACTGATAGCAATCTCAACTTCTAACACCTGTCCCTGTTGAACTGTACATGCACTGACATGCAACTGAGTTAACTGATGTATTCTTTAGTTTATTTATGAGTTAATAATTAGTTTAACAACTCATCATTAGTCTATTTGCAGTTAAACTAATTACAACTAGTTTAACCAAGTCAAACTGAACACAACTCCATCAACTCCACAATCAACTCCACCAAACTCAACTGCTTCAGTTCTAACTGAAGTCCTGCATGCAAAAACTCAACTGACCCACAAAGAAAGCGTATTTCCTTCTAATAGCTGCATGTGCCACATCTATAGCTCAAACTGAAGTGCTCCAAGAGGATAAGATAAAGTTTATAGTCTAAATATTATTATGAGACAATAATATTTGAGTTTTCTATTTTTGACTGCCAGTCCAAAAATAGACTTTGATCACTCTTGCTATGATCCCAAAAATAGAAGTCCATATATTTTTCCCAACATGACCAATCATCCATAAACAACATTCTTCAGCTCATAGACCATGATCCATATGTCTAAAAATAGACTTCGCGCCATAATTTGCCTGCGGGCCCACTTAGTGAAGGCGACTCCTTTCCACTAATCTCCATAATCTTGTTGCATTCTCAACACTTGACATATTAGATAGAGCCAATGCTAAGTACAAGCAGCACCATGATCAACATCGGGTGTCGCACATGTTCTAGGTGGGTGACAAAGTTTGGCTGCATTTGCAGAAGTAGCACCTCGTTGGACCCCATTGCAGGCTTCACCCACTCCTATATGGGCCATACACCATCACCAAGGTGTGGATGGTGTTATACTCACCACATTCAAGGGTATCTCCCTGGTAAGAAGTCCCAACAAGACCTCAGACTGTTTGGAGTAGGAGTCCCAACAACGGGTGGTAAATGTAGTGCCTTGATTGTGTTAGCGCACAGAGATAAGTAACATGAATTTGGGTGGAAGCAAGTGTGTGACCTTGCAGTTAGTCAAGTGAGATGCATGGTGGTTATAACACATGGAGGGGAAAGGAAGTGTTCCCCTTATAATCTTGTAATAGTATGTATCTTGAAAGGAACACACGAGTGGAATGACATCACAAGCTAAGATGCATAATAGTCCACAAGTTAAAGTGATGGGTTAATCCAATAACATGCATTCAACAAGGCTCATATAATTACATAAAGTAGTTCATAAGAACATGAATAAGTTAAACACCATACATTGCTAAAGCAACCAAAATAGTCCAACTACAATAACAACATATGCATGAAAGTGTGATGGCTCTGTTATTATTATTATAAGTGAAAGTTCCATCCATACATACACCATTGACAACCACTAGCCCAAATAATGGAAAATTATAGTCAAGAACACCTGCTCCTCCAAAGAATTATACTCTCTACACTGTGGAGAGGTCAAGGTTCATTACAATATTCCCAGGCCTTTTCTGAGCCTAAGCCAAGCCAAAATCTTGGCTCCCAAAAGCTTGTTCTATGATTATGAGGTTCTATTTATAACAAAGGGTGGGATGATCCTTGAAGCTCCCCTTTATGACTCTTTGACTACCCTTATGACTCTTCAAATCCTTTATAAATAAATCATTACATTACATAATTACTATTCGCATTCCACTAATGACACTTGTAATTTCACATACAACATATTTACAAATAATACACATTTTCCATATGTACCCATGTGAGACAAAATAGGCTAGACATAGCCTAACATGAAAAAACACTATGAATATGAAGTTTGGGGAAAGTACAATTCAAAAAACTCCACTTGATGCTTCTCGACCACGTATTGATGCCAAGCTTGGTACTGTGCGATGATGTCCCCAAACTACTCGATGGTGTCTTTTTGATAGCGAACTCTTGCCTCCATAGCTTTTGGGTATATGGTATTCGAACTTGTTTCCAACTCTTCCTGAAGCATGTACAACATGGTGTTGACCTTGACAGGACCACCAATGTAATTCTTCATGTTTTGTGCACTCAACTCCAAGTCATCCTTGGTGGCCTCTCACCTTAGCTGCTACATGTAGCTGTTGATCTCTAGTCGAACTTGGTTCTTGTGCTTAGCTTCGGTGAGGGAACCGATTGACAAGATCCTATGCAGTCTTACCATGACATCCAAACTTTTATACAACCATGCATATGAAGCATGTATGTTTCTAACGAATGGGATGAGCTACTCATAGTTCTAGATCAACATTCGAACCTTTTCTTTGTCTAGCTCTACATGTGGCTTCATCAACTTTGGCAAGTAAAGCGGGGCCCCTTTGTACCGCAATGTCCACTCTTGCACATGGGAGATGGCAGCATGTATGTCCCTGAGAGTTTGAACACATTTTTTGCTCTGCTTCTGTAATCCATGCACATAGAAAATTGTTGGACGCAACCCAACTTGGCAAAATTTTGGGTAGATTTTGGTCAAGAAACCCGAGTTTTGTGGAGCGCATATTAGAAAATATGCTTCCTAGTACGAAGTGGACCATGAAGTTGAGCAACGAAGCATAATGAAGACTGCATAGAAAAGTCACCGTGCAGCATATGGACTTCGTGGCAAAGCCCCTCCCTTTTTGTAAAAATCATAAAATATTGTAAAAGTTGATGGTTTTGGACCATAGTCCCTTGTATTTTGGAAACCATGGTATCAGGTCCATGGTAATGTAGTGATGTAATCCCCCATGTAATAGTATATATAGGGATGAATAATAAGTAAGAAAGGCACCAAATCTATTGAAATGATCTAGATCTATGTTTGTGGTGATATTTTTGTGATTTGTACTTTGGAGAAAGGGTGAGGCTCTGTAGTTAAGTGCGCGGAGGCTTGGGTCTGTAGCTTAGTGTGCATACCGTATGCATCTTAATGCATAGGGAAAGAACTATTGTTGTACCAAATTCTCTATTATAAGCAATAGTTCTTGTGGATGTAGTCCCACATTGGGATGAACCATGATAAAATCTATGTCTCATGTGTTATTCTTATTATCTGCACTTTATTTCAATATTTTGAAGCTTATGTATGATATATTTAAGTGATCAATGTAATTATGAAAGTAATATATAATTGCAAAGTAGTTCATGAATGTGAAGTAATTTATAATTATTAAAGCATAAAGGAAATACAAAAGTGCCACATAGCATCATCCCTCAGAATGCAAAAACCTGGTTCTACAACCTCCCATAGTCACTTCATGTGAGACTGCAACTTGCTTGCAGGTCATTTCCAAAAGGAACAGTGATTGAGGGGTTTTGTTGATGCGAAGTTAAATCCAAACTTGGGTCAGCCCAACCTAAGACAACAAATGGTTCCATTACCAGGACTGGGATCTGTTTGAGCGATTTTTATGTGGCATCCTTCGAAGAAATAAATTCAAGATTGGGTAGAATAGAAGGAGCAAGAATTCGTAGAAAAAGAAAATAAAAAGCCTCGCCTGTCAACTAGGAGGTGGTTGGAGATGTATATTTTTGAAGATAAATATGAAATCCTCTTTGATTCGTTCCATGTGGAGATATACAAGTGGATATCAAGATTGACTAAGAAAACATACTGTTTTAAAGGAGGCAAACCTAAGGAGTGGACTCCTAAACTAATACAATGACTCAAGAACACTGACAATAGGATCTCAAGAGTTGTTGACTTCTAGATTGACAACATCTTGGGAGGATTCATTACTGAGTTTGCAGTAGACTTGATTGTTTCATATAATGAAGAAGAATGAAATTTTTTCAAAGGACCACGAGGTAAGTTCTTGAAATATCTAAAAATTTGGATTAAGATGATTTTGTGTGAAAAGGGAATTTTACGAATGCAATCAGATTATTAGTTACTTATGTTTGGGAGAAGATCCGAAGAAGAAATTGGAACAACGTGAAGTGGAAAAAGATATAGAATAGACACTAGGAAGAGATCTCATGGCCAAGATCCAAAGAATTTTATATAAATTGACTATAGTCCTCTATTAAGTGACTCTGAAAGTGAAGAAAATCACCCTAAGAACCCTGAAGGAACTCCGCAGTATTCACCCTTCTAGCCTAAATTTTCTCTAAGGCAAGAGTCAAGTAGTAATCAATGTGCTTTTGGTTTTCCCCACCCCCTACTACCCCTACTTCCCATCAACCTCCCCTTATGAATCCCCCTCCCTCTCCCCCTCTAAGAAGAACTATGGCCAATGATATTAAGCTACCTATCTTTAAAGGGAATGGATCAAAGGATCTAGAGAAGTTATGGTTTTTATGGGAAGTAGTATGGACAATGAAGCAGTTCCATGATGAAACTATAAATAAATCACAATTTGTTACATTATTCTGAGATAGGGCGCTTCCATGGTACATGAAGTATTTGAGCAATCATATTAGATCATTTTCAGACATAAAAAAAAAATTGGTAAAATAATTTAAGAAGCCATAGTCTGAGTTGTAGAGCATCACAGAGCTAAAAGAAATCAAACAAAAGCCTACTGAATCTGTGTGGTAATTTGACCAAAGATTCAAGATATTAGTGGATCATGTGAGCTTCAAAATAACTCCACAACAACATAAGGAATAGTTTATAGCCACGTTGCTTCCACATATAAGATTTCATTTATCACAACAGAAGATAGAAACTCAAGCCGACATTTTAGAACTTACAATGAAATTAGAATCTTCACCTATAGGGGATACCAATGCAGGTATGTAGTAGATCCAGAGTCATCTGGAAAATTTGACTTTGCAAATACACAATAGGAAGAAAAGTAAGGAAGTTCGTGAAGAAGGATGATGTACAAAGTGAAAATCAGAAGGCCACTCTAAGGAACAATTTCCTCTCTTCAGAAATTACATGGTTAGTGGAGCACCTAATCCTTTGAGTCCCATATCCAACTTATGGTGCGAGATATGTAAAACTAGAGGTGAACATCATGAAGAAGATTGCTACCTATTGTAGAAGTATGTCCAAACTCCAAGAAACTTATATTGCAAATTTTACAAATCAATAGGGCATGATGAGAACAACTGTCGAGCTTATGAATTAATGATGAAGAGAAGTACTGATGCCTATAGAATGCAAGATGAAGAACATGGATAGTATAGTGGTCGAGGTGCTAATCAAGGCCGAGTTCGAGGTACTAATCAAGCTGCTGGAGATGGTCGAGGTCATGGACAAATTATTTTTTACAATTGTGGCCAGGCAGGTCACTTTGCAAGAGATTGTCAGAATCCTACTACGACATGTAAGTATTGAAAATAATTTGATCACGCAATTGAGAAGTGTCTCGTACTTATGGAAAAAATTAAAGACAATAAAAATAAACAGCCAACATAGAACACTTAGATGATGACTGCAGAACCAATGACCAATGAACCTCGCCTTAATATTGTAACAAGGAGTGGAATTGTGACTGGAATTGATAAAACAGACAGAAAAAAGGAAGCTGAAGCTACATGGATTAGAAAGACTACTAAAAAAGGCCTTGTGTTTGATATTAAAAAGGAAAAATAAGTCTTTATGGAAGCGAAGTGAAGCTATATGGATGCAGGAGCTTCGACATCTAGCGCACAACAGAATTAGAAGAATAGTTGTGGTGTATCATCTTCAACACAAAGCCAAGCTCTGACAATACAGTAACAAGATGCAACATATAAGGTAGATACTTTAAAAAATTTCCTTCAAACTTGTATGAAATTGTTGCGAGATCAAAGAGATGTAGAATGACTTCAGGAATTGATAAATTCTTGTGCATCTAAAAAAGTACGCAAAGTGAGATGCGTGAAGTTAACAACTTACATAGACAAAAGAGATCTGGAAAGAAAATGTGGTGTAGTACACAAATAAGATAATATGACATGGACCAAATTATTTTATATTTTGGATTTGAAGCTAATGTCTTCACAAAGAAAACATGGGATTGAATGGGTAAATCGAAGTTGCAATGGTCACCTATTCAGCTAAGAATGGCGAATCAACAAAATATTGTTCCTCTAGGAAGATTATCAGGCATTACAATGGACATTGAAGGGGTGCACACTACTACTAATTTTGAAGTAATAGAAATTGTGGATGACAGTAACCCTATCGTACATTACTTGGACTAGATTGGGAATTTTCCAACATGGACATAATCAACTTAAATAAGAGGCAAATAATATTTGAAAGAAACAATATGAGAGTGATCGCTCCCTTGGATCCATCAGAAGGAGCAAGTTATAATGAACTAGTTAAGGAGGAGTACAACACATTTGATATAGATAAACTCTATTAGATGGAAGCAAAAGATTTTATCTACTGAAGGGAAGTTGAGTTGGGAGCATGACAACTCATGTGCTTCAAGTTTAGAAGAAGAATTGGAAAATTGGAAAAACAAGTTACATGAAGTGTCTACAAGGCGATGTGCAAAACTCACTAGAGTAGTTCATTGTATGACAACTGAGGTATGTAGTTTACCATTTTATGATGGGTTGGGTGATATAAATACTTTTCTTAAAGAATATGAAGAATAGGTACTAGAGTGTTAAAGATTGTTAGCTATGGATATAGCCCTAGGAGCTACTCCTACTAGATGGTGGGGTACACATAAGAAGAATATAGGAACTTGGCAAGAATGTCAAAGGTTGATATTGATAAGGTTCGGTTAGGTAGAAATAGAGTTGGCAGATAAGTATGATGGTTAAACAGATCCTAGACAACACATCCAACTCTACATGACAACACAGAGGGAGTTTCCACAAGAATGGGTGCATGGGTTCACCCATACATTAGATACAATACCTCTAAATGGATACTTGGAAACATAACTTTGACATGGTACTACGAACTGGAAAAAGATGTTTGAAGGGTTTATATTGAAATTTAGCTTTGAAGATGATAACCCATATATAGATTCAACCCTTCAGATAGTTAAGAAGAAAATTTTTGAGAATGAAATTCCACTCACTTGGTAACCTGACTGGGCATCGCTACAAAATGTACTGGAATGCTACAACATCATTGCAGAAGAAAATGAAGACCCTCGCAATATTGACATAGAAGAATTTGAAGGCTGCCATGAAGTGAATGGATGTGAGTTAGAAATGTTTGGTGATGAGCCCCAAAAATGGACAATTATTTGGGCTCATTCAACCTCCTAAGTTGACTTAATCCACCATTCTCATTGGTTTATTGCATGTTTTTTGATTATTTTTATGTTAATAGAGTGAATTTGGTTAGTCATTATGCCAACAAGTCTAATGGGTGCTTTGTGTAGCCTTTTTGGTCCACTTGGAGACAAAATTGAAGGTCTTAATGAGCACTTGGCAGCCAAATTCGTGGGAGAACAAGCTAGAGGATTTGTAGGAAGGTGTCCCCCTCATTTATGGGCCCTTACCTCGAATTCTCCACCATCAGCTCGGAGTTCAAGGGCCACCGAATCAATCAACACAAGGGCAGCCAAGCAAGTCAAGTAGGACTGCTGTTAACTCCAAGTTTTGGGCAGCCGAGTCCCTAAATTCTAGGAGGACTGTTGGGTCCTCAAATTGTATAAATAAGAGGGCTTAAGACCTCATTTCAGTTAGTCAATTTGGTTAGCCAGTTAGTCATTTTGTTTTAGCCATTAGTTAGCTAGTTTGTAGTTCGATTTTTATGCAATAGATTAGCTTTGCTTTCAGCTCATTCTCAAGCTCTCCTTGTGGACAGTTTTGATGTAACTCTTCATTTCTTGATCAATAAAGATGAATCCAGCTTTGCACCAGCTCTAAATCTCTCTTAGGAGGCTGTAGCTCTTGGGGTTGGGCCCATCTCAAGCGCCCAATACCTCCTTTGATTATCTTTATGTGTTTTTGCTGCATTCTTAGAATAAAATCTGCTATTTGGATCTAACTCTTGTTGTGTTATTTAGTTTTTTTTTTTATGTGTAAAATAGCTTTTCATGCTCAGATTTAGTTGACAGGTTGTTAACAGAAAAAGCTTCAAGAAAAGGGCCATCAAACATCTGTGGTTTCACCTCTCCCTTAGTGGGATCAGGAGCTGTGACTAGGATGACTTTGCTGCCCACAAAAACACTGATTTTGCTTTGCCATGCAATCACTAGTGTTTGACTTTCATGTGTAGAAGTTGGTTACAAGTTCAAACTTTCATTTGCTTATTTGCATGAGTTAAAATACATGGTTTCATTGCAGGTCACACTTCTGTTCATTCTCTTTACTAACAGCTAGCAAATTAGGTCAACGTAATTAGGTCTTTGAATTCATAAGTCTTTGTTGGTTCAGATTGGAAAAACGACTTGCAGAGCACCTGTACCACTCCTTCATCTGCTTATTCTCCATCAGCACCATCCACTCCACCCTCTACTTAGAACCCTTGCTGCACGTTTGCCATTCACTCCCAAAAACCTAATTTTTGTGCAACATTGCTTCACTCTCCCTTGCACAAATTGAACCATCCTCGCCATTCCTTAGCTCCATCCATCAGTTCCTAGGCCACTTCAGACCCCTATCCTACCTCCATATCCACTCATGCATCTTCCCTCACTCACCCATGCTCCAAAATCCCATTTCAGAACATCCTGTAGAAATCTCTGAACATCCTGTAGAACCCCTGCAGACTTCCTGTAGAAGCTCATAAACACGGTTTCGTGGCAGCCAAACTTTGTGAGACTCTCTGGAAGGGTGTTAGGGACCCCTTAGACCCTCTCTGAACCTTCCCAACCTTTCCCAAGAATTTCTCCTCCTTGATCCACCTCTGCACAGTGAAAAAAATAGTTAAAAGCGCATGCATGATAATTCTAATAACTTAAACAAAAATACAAAAAGATGTTTTCTTCAGATAGTGATAACTTAGACACATGCATTTTACCTTCTTAGAAGTAATGGCATCTCTTTTCGTAGTTTGCATCCTCTCCTTTGCATCAGTAGGACTAGCTGGTAGAATCAGGGTTTGCTAGGGTTTGTGTTTCTTTTTGGCTTTCAGTTTCTTTCCGCAAGTAGATTAGCTTCCTTTGAGTTAGCTTTCTTCCATCAGTTAAAAAGCTTCTTCTAAGAGCTCATAGAAGTTGGCTTGAGCCCCTAGCGGACTTGTGCCAGCTAACCAAGTGACAGCTACGGCAAGAGCTAGTACTTGTGCATACAGCACCGTCGCTTCCAAGTTTGTTACGAACTACCGGGTTGATAAAATTAAAGAAGGGAGTTCCAGGAGTTGTAGCATTATTGCTACAATACTGGGGCCCACCATCTTTTTGGCGCCGTTGCCAGGGAAGCGTCAGAGTATTAGTAATTGTTGCTTTTCTTCTATTTTCTTACTCTTGCCTTCTGCTAAGTAGTTTATTTCATTTCCATTATGCAAAAGTAGCATAGACATTTCCTGCTTTCATAGATTAGCATTTCCTGCTTTCATAGATTAGCATTTCAATTCCGCAATTTCATTTCTGCAAGCGTAGATTAGCATTTCAATTCCGCAAGCGTAGACTAGCATTTCAATTCCGCAAGCGTAGACTAGCATTTCATTCCTGCAATTTCGTTTGAGCAAAATAGATTAGTCCTTTCCTGCTTTCATTTCAATTCCACATTTTCATTTTAGCAAGATAGTTAGTTGCAGTTCAATCTATTTCAGTTTTGCAAGTAGAAGTAGAAAAAAGCAAAAATCAACCAAAAAGATTTCATTTCATGTCTTGTAGGAGTAGAGATAAGTTAGAAAAATGATTGCACAACACCCCCACTGCTTCACACAGCCAACGTTCTCTCTTCTTCGATGGCTGTGATTAAAGAACCCCTGGGTGGACATCAAGGCATATTTAAAGAACCTCTAGGGGAGAAGAAGAAGAAAACATTCCTCTGGAGCAAATGGCTACAAGTAGAAATGTTGGGAGCAACATCTTGTCCAAAGATGAATTTGAAAATCAGATCGAAGATTTCAAGAGTGATATGAGGCAGTTTCTTGCCATGCAACTGGATACCTTGCGGATCCAAAAGAAGCAAGAGGAAGCCAAGAGGGCTTTGGTCATTTTTTGTCCTAGGTGCACTAGAAAGCATCCTAGGAATGAATGTCCATTGCACTCCCTAGAAGTATGTTTTGTCTGTGAAGAATACCATCCTACAGATCAGTGCCCTTCCTTACCCAGATTCAAAGCTGCATATCAGAGAGCCAAAGGAGCCACTGAATCACTCTATTACATGAACCAAAGTTGGCCTCATGGACCTAGATCTTACTAGCAGGAACTGCAAGGGACACCCGAGACCTATTATGACCCCTATCAAGCCACTTTCATGCCTTCTTGGGGTCCCCCTGCTCATCCTTCTTGGTTCACACCTCCTCCTTGTTCCTTCACAGATCCATATTATGCCCAACCAGCTGCTCATTCATTTCACTCTTATGCTCAGCCATAGCCTCAGTGGAATGCACCTCATCAGGAGTGGAGGCCCCAGTACAACTCTCATCCCGCTCATTTTCCTCCACCACCTGCTCATCCACAACCATCGCCTCCTCCTCCACCAAGGCAACCCCAAATGCCTACCCAAACAAAATGCCATCCATCTCCATCTCTCAATTTCACACTTCCACTCAACTGCCCGTACCATTTCCAAAGCCATACAATGGAGCAACTCAACCCCATTGCAAATCTGAGGCACAACATATGCAAACAACTCCTCTTGAGCTCAATGATCTTCACCATAGCTCAGGAAAAGCATTGCAAAAAAGAGATCATCTTGAAAGCATTGAAGGATCACATCCAGCAAAAGAAGATTCAAAAGAGGAGATCAAAGAACCATGGGTTTCACTTGATGAAGAGAAGAGATCAGAATCAGAGATCGAGAAAACTTCCTCATGGTTACCATCAAATCTTCCATGTATTCAAGAGAAAGATCAGCAAAAAGAGGAAGATGAGAAAGTCATGTTAGAAGGTGACATGAAGAATGATCCAGATCAGCAAAAGGACCAAGGATATGAAAGCTATATTGAGACATGGTTCCAGATAATCACTAAGTTGCAGCAGTACTCTCTTCCTCAGCTATGTTTGATCCCTTCAAGGTCAGATCATTTGGTCCCTGAGATCTGGATACCTATCCAGGCATGCATTTCGAGCCTCCACATCATTTTGTCTCTAATCTCGATGTGCACATGGCTCCATTGGAAGTATTCTTATACTTGAGAACAATTTTTTTTTTCAAGTAGGGTAGGGTAGAAAAAAAAGAGAAAAAAGAAAAAAGAAAAAAGAAAAAGAAAAAAATGAAAAAAGAGGAAAATAGAAATCTAAGGTGAAAACCTCCTCGGAGGCGCCTTAGATTGGCTCATTGATTGAAAACCTCCATGAGGCGGTCAATGGGTTGGAAAAAAAAAGAGAAAAAAAAGGGAATAAGATCTTTGGGTGAAAACCTCCCTTGGAGGCGCCCAAGGCAGGCAATTAGGGTGAAAACCTCCATGAGGCGCCCTAGTTGTTTTTCAAAAAAAAAAAAAACAAAAGAGAAAAAGAAAAAGAAAAATAAAACTAATTCCATTGGCTAATTGCAGGTTGCAAGAAGGACGTTTCATGACAGGAGGAGCACTCAAATCAAGGTTAAAGGAATTTTTCTTGTGCCTTCGACAGGAAGCTCTGTATTTCTACAGGAAACATCCTGTAGAACCTTTGGACGAACCAAATTCAAGTTTAAAATGGAATCTGATGGTGGGAATCTGTTGATTAGGCCTACAAGAACTTGTGTGTCCATCCCTTGCCTTTCTCCATCATTTTTTCCACCTCATTGTGCTTCTCATTGTGCTTCTACAGGAACTTCCTGTAGAAATTGTGGGAAACTAGACATGGATTTCAAAAAGTGGTTTGGTGAACATGGTAGCTTCCTCAAGGGTTCAGAAGCCCTCATGCAATCTTCAAACTCCTCCTCCATCATCTCCATACTTGCATCACAGCCCAAGCTCAGTTTTCCCTTCCATGCAAACACATGCAAAGTGCCTTGAAGCAAAAATCCATAGAACAAAATTTGTTTTTGCCATAACTTGAAAACCATGTATCCATCTGACAAACCATTTTATGGGGAATTGTACAAGGGTGATGGCAACATGCTTGAGCAGTTTCAGCCAATTCCGGTACACGGTTTCCAAGAAATAAACCTCCATCACCATCAGCCATTTTTTCATTTTCTCCATATCCGTGCATCTGTTTCAAAACCTGTTTCATGGGGATATGCATATGAGTGATGGTAACCAACCCAAGCAGTTTCAGCCGATTCCGATGCACGGTTTCCGAGAAATCGAGCTCTGAAATCTTCAGCCATTTTCCATTTTTCTCGAAATCCGTGCATCCATTGATCACGATTTTTCTATGGGAGATGCATCATGATGATAGAAACATGCTCAGCAAGTTTCAGATCAATCCGCTTTACCGTTTGGGAGAAATGGCGAAAACAAGTTCTGGTTCTGTGACATTGCAGCAACAGCAGCTTGAACGTGCAGATCTGAACATGGAAACAATTGCATGCAGCTTAGATCTGGCCAGAGGACACCTGCACAAGAAAAAACAATCAAAGATTAGCAGCCAAGCCACATGCAATCAAAGGATCCAAGCATGCAGCAGCAAAATCAGAGCATGCAGCAGCAAAAAGCTTCACAAGCAGCCGTTTGACTTCAGGTACGTGACTAAACCTTGTTCATTTGTTTGCATATATCTAATCTAAAGCATTGCATGAATGAATGAGATGGTGAGATTCAGTTAGGAAGGTAGCCATATTCGATTGCACTCATCCAGGCAAAAATCACGCAGCATGCATGGGTAAGTCATTCACGTGGAAGTTGAAAAACACAGTTAGTGGTAGATCAGTTGAACTCCAGTGCACAGGACGTCAAATAATTAACAGATAGAGGAGAACATACAGTTTATAACATCACTGTAGTTCGAATGAAGACAACACACGTTTTTTCCAGCTCACCACAAATCACGCTGCAATTAAATGACGCTCGGCTGGAACTCTCACCACTCTTTGTTCAACTACGGTCAACTGAAGCACATGTCCACCACTTCCAGATCAGTTAACCAATGGTCCTCTACAAGTTTTCTTCCTGATTTCTTAGATTTCTGCCGTTTTTGAAAAATCTCCCACCTATCACACTCTACAGGCGTTTCTACAGGAAGCTGTGCTACAAGAAACCCAGCATATGAAGAAGCTTGGACTGTTCACGTCGAGGGTGGAAATTCTCAGTGAGGTAGGCCTGAACATAACTTTCCCATGCAAATAATTCAAAAGGTGGTGAATTCGATGTGTTGAGGGGGTAAGGAAAATGTGAATGGAAGTTTGTCTACGAATTCAAAAGTTGTTTTATTATCACTGCCTGGAATTGTCTTCATGGTCTGCATGTGAGATTTTCTCCAGGGTCTTGAATTAAAATCTCTCTTGTAGAAAAGATAAATCACTGTCAGGGCTAACCTGTGTGAAAAATGTGAATTTTACATGGTTATATGTATGCTGGTGGGTGTGAAAATTAAGCTCTGCACTCTGTCTGTGAGAGTCTAATTTCATTTTGACAGTCAAGTTTTGGGGCAGCAGCAACAATATAACCAGGGAATTGGTGAAAAGGGAGATACAAACATCTAAGAAACCCTGTCTTGAGAATCAAAGGAGAAAACCATACACAGAATTCCCCTTCTGATCAGAGCGCAAGCCAAAACAGTGCATTATATCTGAATTCTGGCCAAGGAACTCACTTCATCCAGCAGTGAGGAAAGGGAGCACATTGAGGCAGAAGAGAAAGCCAGGGGTAAGGAAACCCAGGGCAGACCATCACATGAAAAATCACAGGAGAAGCCACAGAAAAAGCAAGAAAAAGGACCAGCTGTTGAGACCAAAGCTGCGGGTGAAATAAAGACACAAACACCCCGGAAGAAACAATTGCAAAGCAGGGCAGAGAGGACTGAAAAAGTCCAAACAAGTGAAGACAAAACCAAGGCAACCACACCAAAATTAAAAGGGAAGACACCCCCAGCCACGCAGACCAAAACAGTGAAGACACTTTCTACAGGAAGCCAGAAATCAGCTACAGGACTTTCTACAGGAAGTCCTGAAAACACTATTTTGGCTTGGTTTTGATTGATTGTCTTGTGTCTCCTTGTTTCACTGATGTTTGTGAAATTTATAAAAGAGGAAGGTGTTTTCAACTTGGGACTTGGGTGTGTTCGTATATTGCTACTTATTCCATTTACTAATATGCTTAAGCACAATAACCTGCTTACCAAAGCCTTTTTGAAGTGGGGTGATTTGGTGATGGCTTCATTCTGCTAACTGGTCCAACTTAGCATTTGAGGAATTGTTGGCAAGATGTTCATCTTTGGTGATTTCTGTGAAGATCTTACTTTGGAGCTGAGAGGTGATAGTTTGATGGTATATTTGCTTTCACACAAAATGCTGGTGAATTGTCTTTGACAGAGAAGAGGGCACCATTTCTTCCATATGACTGCATATACTTGTGCACTCATAACAAGGCTGAGGATTCACTAAGAAAAGCAGCAGACAGTGAGGAAGAAGAGCAGAAAGGAGGAGAAGATGAAGGCTGCCACAGCCCAGCTAAAAGGAAAATCGCCCACAGCCAAGCAAGATATAGTGGTGTTGTTTGTTTCTACAGGAAGACAGAGGATTGTTTCTACAGGAAGCCAGCGAACTGTTTCTACAGGAAGTTTGAAAAGAGGGAAGCCAAAGGAGAAATCGGCCGAGATGTTAGCCAAAGAAGCCACCAGGGCCATCAAAGATGAGGAGAGAGATTGGTTTCTCAGAGGATGAGCAACACTTTCAGTAGGGGGGTGATGATGAGCCCCAAAAATGGACAATTATTTGGGCTCATTCAACCTCCTAAGTTGACTTAATCCACCATTCTCATTGGTTTATTGCATGTTTTTTATTATTTTTATGTTAATAGAGTGAATTTGGTTAGTCATTATGCCAACAAGTCTAATGGGTGCTTTGTGTAGCCTTTTTGGTCCACTTGGAGACAAAATTGAAGGTCTTAATGAGCACTTAGCAGCCAAATTCGTGGGAGAACAAGCTAGAGGATTTGTAGGAAGGTGTCCCCCTCATTTATGGGCCCTTACCTCGAATTCTCCACCATACAAGCTAGAGGATTTGTAGGAAGGTGTCCCCCTCATTTATGGGCCACCGAATCAATCAACACAAGGGCAGCCAAGCAAGTCAAGTAGGACTTAACTCTAAGTTTTGGGCAGCCGAGTCCCTAAATTCTAGGAGGAATGTTGGGTCCTCAAATTGTATAAATAAGAGGGCTTAAGACCTCATTTCAGTTAGTCAATTTGGTTAGCCAGTTAGTCATTTTGTTTTAGCCATTAGTTAGCTAGTTTGTAGTTCAATTTTTATGCAATAGATTAGCTTTGCTTTCAGCTCATTCTCAAGCTCTCCTTGTGGACAGTTTTGATGTAACTCTTCATTTCTTGATCAATAAAGATGAATCCAGCTTTGCACCAGCTCTAAATCTCTCTTAGGAGGTTGTAGCTCTTGGGGTTGGGCCCATCTCAAGCGCCCAATACCTCCTTTGAGTATCTTTATGTGTTTTTGCTGCATTCTTAGAATAAAATCTGCTATTTGGATCTAACTCTTGTTGTGTTATTTAGTTTTTTTTTTTATGTGTAAAATAGCTTTTCATGCTCAGATTTAGTTGACAGGTTGTTAACAGAAAAAGCTTCAAGAAAAGGGCCATCAAACATCTGTGGTTTCACCTCTCCCTTAGTGGGATCAGGAGCTGTGACTAGGATGACTTTGCTGCCCACAAAAACACTGATTTTGCTTTGCCATGCAATCACTAGTGTTTGACTTTCATGTGTAGAAGTTGGTTACAAGTTCAAACTTTCATTTGCTTATTTGCATGAGTTAAAATACATGGTTTCATTGCAGGTCACACTTCTGTTCATTCTCTTTACTAACAGCTAGCAAATTAGGTCAACGTAATTAGGTCTTTGAATTCATAAGTCTTTGTTGGTTCAGATTGGAAAAACGACTTGCAGAGCACCTGTACCACTCCTTCATCTGCTTATTCTCCATCAGCACCATCCACTCCACCCTCTACTTAGAACCCTTGCTGCACGTTTGCCATTCACTCCCAAAAACCTAATTTTTGTGCAACATTGCTTCACTCTCCCTTGCACAAATTGAACCATCCTCGCCATTCCTTAGCTCCATCCATCAGTTCCTAGGCCACTTCAGACCCCTATCCTACCTCCATATCCACTCATGCATCTTCCCTCACTCACCCATGCTCCAAAATCCCATTTCAAAACATCTTGTAGAAATCTCTGAACATCCTGTAGAACCCCTGCAGACTTCCTGTAGAAGCTCATAAACACGGTTTCGTGGCAGCCAAACTTTGTGAGACTCTCTGGAAGGGTGTTAGGGACCCCTTAGACCCTCTCTAAACCTTCCCAACCTTTCCCAAGAATTTCTCCTCCTTGATCCACCTCTGCACAGTGAAAAAAATAGTTAAAAGCGCATGCATGATAATTCTAATAACTTAAACAAAAATACAAAAAGATGTTTTCTTCAGATAGTGATAACTTAGACACATGCATTTTACCTTCTTAGAAGTAATGGCATCTCTTTTCGTAGTTTGCGTCCTCTCCTTTGCATCAGTAGGACTAGTTGGTAGAATCAGGGTTTGCTAGGGTTTGTGTTTCTTTTTGGCTTTCAGTTCCTTTCCGCAAGTAGATTAGCTTCCTTTGAGTTAGCTTTCGTCCATCAGTTAAAAAGCTTCTTCTAAGAGCTCATAGAAGTTGGCTTGAGCCCCTAGCGGACTTGTGCCAGCTGACCAAGTGACAGCTGCGGCAAGAGCTAGTACTTGTGCATACAGCACCCTCGCTTCCAAGTTTGTTACGAACTACCGGGTTGATAAAATTAAAGAAGGGAGTTCCAGGAGTTGTAGCATTATTGCTACAATACGAGGGCCCACCACTTGGTATAATAAATCCATTGAAGACAAAGAAGGTGAATATAGGATTTGAAGATGAGCCGAATTTGCAACTATAGGAGATTATTGGGATGAAGAAACAATTAGCAAAGTGACATATCTTCTACAAGAATACCAAAAGTTATTTCCCACTAATTTCTCAGATATGAAGAGCATAGTAGGATATTTAGGAGTTATGAAGATTCCTCTAAAGCCTGATGCGAAGCCAGTGTTGTGGGGAAAAATGCCTATGCAGGACGATCCTATCCATCTAAGGTGTGACAGTGCCTTAGCAACAAACAGATACAACTATTCTGGTTTCTTCCTTTATGAAATGTGAAAGAGGGGAGATCGATAGACTTACCGTTGTCTTCTGTTTGTCCCTCGATCTAGATCCTCTTCTCTTTGGGTGTTCACATCTACTTGCCTCCTCGCTTTCTCAAGAGAACAGCTACTTGATTCCCACAAGATCACAAGAGAACAGCTACCTGTGACAAGAGAATAGCTACTTGCGACAAGAGAAGAACACAACACAAAGGCATATATTCATATTCATAAATGATTCAGGATTAGAAGTAAATCAAATACACTAATGCAATCATACAAATACACCAGTACATAGGAGAAAACCAAGATAGCTTTATTGATTGATAACAAGGTTCAGGAAGAGATACAACCCAGAGGGCTCCAATCCAGCATCTCCTTCCCAGCAGAATGGAATTCCTTCTTCAGCTCCCTTCAAAGCATTAAGCACCCAATGTTTCCAGTCTCAAACCAACAACAATTCTTTGCAATAACAAAATTCCAGCCCCCTAGATCTCATGGAGGAGAGATCTATATATAGTTATTTTGGAGAGAGGATGAGTCAGCTTGAGATCTGACTAGTGTCCTCTCCCTCTCTCAGTTCTTGAGTCCACTTGGAGGTTCTTGCTTCCACTTGGAGATTTGGAACCTCTTACTCATCACCAGTCGAATTCCCTGAGGCAAGTGTCATTTTGGAAGCTTCCTGAGCATTGACACATTGAGGAATGAGCCTGCCACTTGTCCAAACTCGCTCAGCGCAGGTAGCTAGTGTTGGAGTTGACATTCAACGCAGGTAGCCAGTGTAGCAGTTGACATTCAGCGCAAATGCTCGGTGGAGCAGTTGACATGATCCTGAATTGACTTTGTTTTTGAGTGGTTTCAGGTGGAGAACTTCTGTGAATTGCTGTGGTTAGTTAGCCTTGTTCCTCTAGGGGTAGGAACAACATGTTTAGGGACTTTGGATCCCTTACATTATGGACATTTCATGCTCAATGCTGTAAGGCACAAAAATGTCTATAATAGTTGCCCCCTAAAGTATGAGGCCGTTTATCGGGTGAAATGCTTTATCCAGGAGGGTTCGAAGTTCATCCATTTGTTGGGAGGAGACCTGCAATAAGATACAATACAATACATTATGATTCATACTGCTTTCATGATCTAGCTGAGGCGGGCATTCCCATGCTCAGCTTTATAAATTCATTTTTGTACATAGAACAGACGATCGTCTGATGGTAGACTGATAATTTTGGCGAAATTATCATCCTTTGAGTAGGATGATCATCTGCTGCAATGATGTACATGTCAAATGTCTTATTTTTTTCTGAATATATATCGTAGCCCGGATGGATGAAACTAGATCCGGGGTCTTCAAACTCGTTCGATCTTCACTCTAAGTACAAGTCGATCCATGTGAGAATTGCGCTGAAGTCGAACATGGAAAGACATCGCTTGATTACCAGTCAATGATGTAAACCGTTAACAAGCGCGAGAGGAATCACCGATAATGATAATGACCCTCAAGGTACTGCAGTACAATTCACGTGGTGTGAATAAAGGACTTGGCGTCGAACACCACGCAAAATCTTCTGGTCGAAGGTCATTGATGTATACCTGTCGCCGGAAGTGAGAAACTTGCCATTGAGGCATGCAAGCTTCAAAGTACTGAAGGGGTTGTTCCTAGATCAACTTCTTGGATAATGAGCTGATGTCAACAAGAAGCGATCCGTCAAAGGAGGGCCTTGATGAATCCCACATCAGTGACACAGAACGGAGCTAATGATTTTAATGGAGGTGAAAACGATCTGTGACATATGATTTAGGGTGGCAGTCATGAATGGATGAAGGATAATGTATGGTAGTGGATGAGACCCGGTTGACTCTTTCTGAACGACTTCTCTTGAACATATGGTGACACTGATGCGATGGATCGGTAGCATTACCCCAAATATGGATGGTATGGCGAGACCATGGTGATGTGACCGGTGAATGAGACAACCCAACCCGATTGTGGTACGGAGGAAAAGTGTCATGTTCAAGAGCGACCTGCTACCATCAAAGTTTTCTTGATTTTCTCCCAATTTTTCCCCAGTCATTGCTGACTAGTACCTCTTTATTTTTGTCAAGCTTGAGGAGGATAACATATGCTTGTTCTATAACCTGCCCTTCGGGCAAGCCCATCGCTATGTTTTAACGAGTCTAGCGATAGTGAAACTCGTTCTCATCTAAAAACAAGTTTGTCGCTATTTAGTGGTTTAACGAGTCTAACGACAATGATAACTCGGTCCTTTTCATTTTTAGAGAGTCTGAAAAGGTACGTAAAGTCAACTCCAAAAGTCC
Organism: Pinus tabuliformis; assembly: GCA_031772625.1. Classification (NCBI taxonomy): domain Eukaryota; kingdom Viridiplantae; phylum Streptophyta; class Pinopsida; order Pinales; family Pinaceae; genus Pinus; species Pinus tabuliformis. The sequence continues at coordinate 992,391,200 of CM062804.1, forward strand.
TTTTTCGTCATCTAATCCCTTAAGTCCGAAAAAGTATAAAACAATACAGAAGGGATGAGTTTTCGATAGTTTTAACGAGCCGAACAAAACAAGCGCTCGATCTTTTTGTGCAATAATCCCTCAGGTCCAAAAAGATTAAAATCTAGAGGAGGGATAGCTCTTCCGGTCACTTTAACGAGCTGGAAGGCCAAAACTCGGCAATCTTTTCATATTTTACGAGTCAGTTGAAAAGAGCTTAAAGAAGACTCGTCTTTTGAGGAACGAGTGATGAACAAGGATAGCAGTTGATTCCAGGTACAGGTTGGAATATTCCAATCACGGCAGTGTCACAAGGATGGCTAGGTGAAATCACTCTTCGCAGCTGTTCCTCAAAATGGGTAAACAATCATATGGAGGTGAACGATCGGCCAAATGAAAAGTGGAGGTGGCAGGTGCAAACACGACCAAGGCTTTAATGGCTGATGATATTACATTCACGACGGTTATTTACCGGGATAGGTTCATTTTTTATTTTAAAATGAGCTTAAACACTGGAGGAAACTCTTGCTCACTGCTTATATTTATTTTTTAACGAGCATGAACTTTATGCTAAAACTGCTCGTTTATACCAGTCATATGATAAGAGTGTCTCATCAAGATTCTATTTTTTTATGGAGCTTCATCTCACTAAGCTTTGCTCCGGATCCTTTCTTTATGCAAGTTTGGAAACGACTAATCCTACGAGTTTAAAGGGTTAGAGGTCCTAAAAATTTAAAAAATAAATAGCCCCCCCTTGCTTGCACTCTGAAAGGTTTGCATGCCCCCAGGTATAAAGTACAATTTCAAGGTTACCCCTCAATTTGCAGATAAAACATTTGTTTTACCGGGAGAGGCCTACCTCTTTCAGGTTACCCAAAGATTGTCTCGTTAATCTTTCAAACAAAACACTTCCTCGGCAATGTCTACCGAAATAAAAAAAGGTGAGTGACGACCCCCCGCCTGGTGAGCTCCAGTATTTTAGCAATAATGCTACAACTCCTGGGGCTTCCTGTCTCTCATTTTATCAACCCGGTAGTTCGTACAAACTTGGAAGCGACGGTGCTATATGCACAAGTACTAGCTCTTGTCGCAGCTGTCACTTGGTCAGCTGGCACAAGTCCGCTAGGGCTCAAGCCAACTTCTATAGGCTCTCAGAAGAAGCTTGCTAATCGATGGAAGAAAGCTAATCTCAAAGGAAAGCTACTTTACTTGACAAAAATGAACTGAAAGCAAATCAAAGCATGTAAACCTAGGAAACCCTAATTTAACTAGTCTAACCTCTACAATGCAAGAAATGTGAATGAAGCTTCTACCAATGCTGTCACTACCTCTGATAAATGAAAATGCATCGTTCTAAACTACTTGCATCATGAAAGTTATGTTTTTGTATTTTCTGTTAAGTGTGTGGGATGATGGTGATCTTGTGCTAACTAGGGTTTGGTTGTGCAGATGGGATGGAGAAGGAAGGAAAGCGTGGGATAGGTTGGGGAAGCTAAGAGAGGTCCCTAGGGATCCTTAGCATCCATCCATAGAGGTTCCTCACATTTAGATGCTCAGCAACTGAGAGAGTGGCCTCCTACAGGATACTCTGTTTTCTACAGGATGTCTACAAATGGCTACAGGATGACCTACCGTGAGTGTTTGGAGTGATGGAGGAGTAATGGAATGGTAGGGGAAGATGTGTAAGGTAGGAATGAGGCTGGTGATGGCTGTAGAAGTGGAGGAACAGGATAGGGAGTGAATGTAAGGAGTAGGTTGGAAGATAGAGGGCTAGGTCAATGAAAGGGCTAGAGAATGGAAGTACGTGAGGAGTGAAAGACTTTGGGAGATAACAGAGCGGAGCAGGGGTCGAAGATGTGGTTGCATGCGTGATCAAGATGGAGAATGAAGTAATGGAACGAGAGAGAGAGCAGTGTAAATGGAACAAATGCTTATGACTGTCACTTAACCAAAAATGCATCAACCTAAACTACGTGTGCTTGTAAATTCGATGAGCAGCAATCTAAACGTGAAAGAGAACGTGCATGAAGCTGTGGTAAGGAAGTGTGGTGCAGGTGTGAATCATGTAGAAGCAGCTAACTTAACGTGACTGTATTGGCAGCAATCATGGAATAAAGAAATGCGTATTTTTGGTGGTTAATCATGGACTTCACTCCAATCCCAGATGAGACGGCAGTGAGCCTTAACAACCTTTTTGTTGGAGCTCCAATCGATTATATCTATCCTCTGCTACACTAAGCAAATGGAAACAAATTCACTATAAGCAATCTCCTAGCTAACTCATGAAAAAGACCAACTCAACAACCTGTGATTCGAATTGCATGTGTAAATGGAAAGCTCACAGTGCTGAAATGAAATGGAAACAACACTACAGCAGAGGGGATCTATGGCTCTCAGGTTGGGGCCTAACCTGAGAGCTATAGTCTCCTTGAGAAAAACTCAGAACTAGATCACAAACTGCCTTCTTTATTCATAACTGATATCATGCCAAATTGGCTTACAAAAAGGAACGAAAACTGAACTGTGCTCCAAAATTACAATAGCAATACGAGAGTTTCAACAACCTATCTAAGGCTAAAGCCTTCATACTTATACAAAAACGATGATCCAACAAGTGTCCTACATTTTAGGAGCTCGGCTGTCCAACTAGAGTTTAACTGCTGATCCTGTAGGATGGTCATAATTGCTGTTCCTGTAGAGCAGTTTATAACTGCTGTTCCTGTAGAACAGCTGGCCATTTTTAAAGCTCGGAGGGGAGATGGATTAGAGCTTGGAGTTCTTGATGGGAATCACGAGGGATGTCCCTAGAACTGTGGACATCCTCTCCCAAAACCCGCAGTGCCACCTCATTGTCACCTTAACTCCTTTTTCGTTGTCTTTTGCTCTCTTTTAATGCCAAAACCTGGAATCAAAATGCATCAGTCACGTAGAGAGAGTGCCTACCCTTCTTCCTACAAACAACATGAATAAACTAAGAAATGCATGCATAAGCAATAAAAAAATGAATGGTTTGAGCAAGTAGAATAGGCCAAAATGAGCCCAAATTGTACCAAAATTGGGGCTCATCATCACCCCCCAGCTGAACCATTTGCTCATCCTTGAGCAACTTAGTCAAGATCCTCATCCTTCATGGCTTGCACTGCTCCCCTTACATCCCAAGCTTCTGTGGTGATGTCTTCTTGGTCGGTATGAAACCCTGCTGTGTTTTCTACTTTTTCCCATTGTGCCTGGTCATCCTGTTCTGAACTTCCTTCAACCAATCCTAGCAGCAATGGAGGGCTGAGTTTAAGGCCAATCCAGCTGGCCTGAAGTCTTTGCATGGATCTCTTGTAGAGGTCTACTCTTGCCGATGCTTCCCTCATTCTGGTCGGGGTATGGTACTCCCGGATCTTCAAACTATGTGCCAAGGCATGCCACCTACGTGCACAAGCCTGGGCAGCAGTTTCCCCCAATAATCTGTCCATGTCCTCAAAGTGGGCTATTGCTTGAGCTTGCTGGTCCATAAATTTCAAGGAAGCTGTAGGATCATTGGATAACTGCTGGCGGGCTGAGATGAGGGCAACCGGATCCTCTGGTTCTGCCCGAATGTACAGTGGCTCCCTCACGTCTCGGCTCATGACCGATTTTTCTTCAGTGGCCCTCTGATCCTCATGATTCAGCCACGAAGCAAATGCCATCAACTGTAGATCGCCCAAGGCGATATTGGGATCCCAAGAGACTACATTGGGCAAAACCAGATTGTGGATGTAGAATTCTGCTAGCTTGGCTTTGTCCTCTGCTGAGCTAGTACTGCATATTTCAGCGAATTGCTGCGGGTTATGGATCTGCTCAATACCTCTTTGTGCTAGTGTGTTTATCTGGAACTGTAGCCACTGATCCTTCAAGTATAACCCATAAGACTTTGCAGGATGTCTGCACTGCAGGGCCTCCATGGCCCAATTGGCCATGCAAGCCAATTGTGTTTCCTTTTGTTGCAGCTGTTCCTTTAAGGCATGCACTTCAATTCTTATCTGTTGTTCTTCTTCCTGTAGAAATGTCTTTGGCTCTTCAAGATTGGTGGTCAGCTTCTTCTTGCCTTCTTGTTCATTTGTGATGCCCTTGGAGGACGTTTCTGCCCCTGCCTTGAGTTCTTGTAGCTGCAACCTTAACTTCTGGTTTTCTTCCTGTAGAAGTGCCTGCTGGCAACTAGCCACATGTTTGGCCATGGTGAACTCGCTTCTGACTTCCCTGAGCTGATCTTGTAGAGGGCCTATGTCCCCCACCCCCTTTGATTTGGCAATTTGCATCCATGTATGGGAGCGAACTCTTTCTTTCTCTAATTCAAAGAATAGGGGTACAGTAAATTTTTGTGGGATGATCTTGCCCGCCTCCAAGAAGGTATAATATGAATTCAGATTGGGCGAAGGGCTAGGTCCGGGTATATGTTCTCTTGCTGTTTCTTCAGGTAGTTCTGCCTCATCCGCCCCTGGTGATGAGGGTCCTCCTTCTTCTCTTTGTTCGGTTTCCTGTAGTCGAGCCAAGGTATCGTGTAGGACGTTTTCAGCTTCCTGTAGCCTAGTTTTCTCGTCCAACAGGTCCACTCGGTCTTGCCATGTGCTCTTCTTCGGACTTCCCTTTTCGTAGGTAACTGTGACCTTTGAGGGGGATTTTTCTTTGGGAGAATCAGGGGTGTCCTTAATGACAATTGGGCTGCTGGACTGCTTCTGTGGCTTCCCTGTTTTTATCCGAACACTTCTCCGTGCTTTGAAGTAGAGAGGGGGGTCCCTCTTCCTTTTTCCTTTTGGCTTAGGTGGCGTACTGAGGCCGGCTAATACAGCCGCTGCCTCTCGGGCTAAAACATCCACCTTCTGCTTCTCAGATTTTGGTTTTGCATGGCTTCCTGTAGAAGCCTATTTTTGTACTTTTGTGCTTCCTGTAGAAGCTGTTATCGGGCTTCCTGTAGAAGCCTTGGTCTTTGCTTTTGGGCTTCCTGTAGAAGCCTTGGTCTCCTTTCCTATCGTCGCAGGCGTCTTTACATCTACTTGCTTTGCTGTAGGGGTTTGATCCTTTTGTTTGCTTGTGGGTGCTGAAGTGGTAATTGGGCTGACATGGCCTGCCCCAACTTTGTCTCTTCTGCTTTTTGACCGTATCTCTCTTGCTGACGGGATGGGGGAGTCAGCTTTTTCTTCAGCCTCCTTTTCTTCAGCCACCGCTTCCTTGTCTTCACTGCTGGAGGAGCCACTATCTTCGATCAACATTTTAATGTCCCCATCTCGTGTTAGATTCCTAAATGACTCCCAGGAGAGGGGAACTTTATACGAGTGCAGTGCATCCTCCACAAGCAATTTTATTAACCCATGATGGGCTATCTGATCAGGGACGCCCTGTCTTAGCTTTGTAGCACACTCCATTAGGGACTGCAGGAGATAATAAGGGATGCTTAGTTTTTGCTCTGCAGGAAGGTCAATTCCGTGCCTTAACTCAGTGAGGAGCCGGAAGTGATATGCATACACGATACTGAACCGGCCTTCACAAGTAATATATTTCATGATTTGCAAGTTGACTTCGTTCCATGGTGGCAACAGGCTGGTCCTCCTTACCCCGTTTTTATCCTCAGAGAATTCTTCCTCAGGTGTGAAAAACTCCTTTTTTGCTTGCTGGCTCTGCGTCCGCTCTTCTTTATCCCACGGCAGACCCATGGGCAGTTCCGTGACTCGACTTATGTGCTCTGGGGTGAGTTGGAGGCTGAGGCCTCGGAAGCTTACTGTGGCCAGTGTCAGGGATTTAGGCTTCAAGGCCTGCAAGAATTCCTCGGCTACTTCATCATCGTAGCCCTGTAGCTTATCACAAAAAGGCATCCATTGTGCTCTAGTGAAGAGCTCAACCACTGCCGGGTTTCTCCTTAATGTATTTGAATCAGTGGGCTCTCGCCTGATAAACCCACCAGGCATGACGAACACAGTGGTTTTGACCAAAGGCGGTAAATACAAAAGGAATTCGGTCTTATAGAAAGAGCATGCAATGAATTCACAAAACCACAGTCTAATTATACTGCTATCCTGTAGAAGCGATAGTATGGGCACGGCAATCCAATGGTTTTTTTATGACCAGACTGTGAATAATGACCTTGCCACCTTTGAAAACCAATTGCGGAAGGAGTTTCAGGGTTACCTCTTTTCCGCCACCTTTTTTTTTTTTACGTGAAGACTTCACCTTCCTGTAGAGACTACTTTCCTGTAGATACTGCTTCCTGTAGGACTGCGTTCCTGTAGAAACTGTTCCTGTAGGAGCAGTACGTAGACTTCGGGGGGAGCTATAGTTGAACAGCGGTCGAGAGGTGCCTTACCAGCGTTCAGGTAGCCGAGAGCTTGGCGTATCAACATGCAGAGGTAATCAGAGGAGCTACTCGAGTCTTGAAGTGAGGTTGATGGATATACACGCTCAATCGAGCCGATTAGATTTTGAATCGGCGCAGCTCGTGGCGCGGGGGGTGAGTTGTCCCCGCCGGACCGTTGGGTGACATCACCCATCATCCGCCTGCACATTCGCTTGCTGCTGCATTCATTCCCACAGATCTGCCGCCGCCCTTTTCGGTTAAACTCGTTTCACGGTTGACGAGACTGATCTTCACGTGCGTGCTGCATGTGTCCTTTGTTGTGGCTGCCACCTCATCATCCTACTATCCCTTCACTAGCCGATGTGGCCAGTCAACTGGCCTTACGGCCGCTCAACCATTCACCTTTATGCCATGCAAAACAAATCAAAGTAATATCCATGCGATTTGATGGAGAGAAGGATTAGAACACTTACCTGCGCACGTCTGCATATGATTTTCAGGTTTTTGGTCGACGGATCTACCTGCTGCATGTGGCTTACACAGTCCAGAGGCTCGTGGTCATGGGATGCTGGCGCTGTGGTGGACGTCCTGGTTGCATGCGCCCGCGTTTTGCTTGCAGATGGTTGGCCGATGAATGGCATCCACTCCTGCAGGTTTGACTGCTACAGGGTTCCCATGGGAGCCTTGCAACAGTCTCACCTCCTTGGGTGCATGCTGCATGCTGGCGGTTCTGTCTTCTCGATCACGATCCCAGCGCTTCTGATGCATAACGTGGATGTGGTATGGCTCTCGGTGCTTGGTTTTTCTTTGACAGATGTTTTTTTCACGAGAACTCATTGCTTTGTTGTGCTGCTGCAGGGATCTTGGTTGCATGGCGACGAGGATGGTGGATTAAGATAATAGCAATGTTCAGGGGTACCATCGGTGGCATGCATGCATTCAATCCACTCCTCAGTCGCTAGATCTTCATTTGAAACACATTTCGGCCGTCGCAACCTTCTACAGGAAGTTTCCTGTAGAACACAGAGCTTCCTGTAGAAATTTTGCACTTTCCTGTAGAAGATCCACGTCTTCCTGTAGGAAGACTGTCTGTTCCTGTAGAAAACTGTATCTTCCTGTAGAAGATCCAAATCATGATGAAAATTGCACATACCTTGAAAAACATTGTTATTCTTGGAGGAGGTGTTGATGACATCCTTTGATAGCATGATGAAGGCCCCTGGCTTGGAGTGGAGAGGCTTCTTCTCCTCCATAGAACATCTGCATGCAAAACTTTTATTGTGCTTATTGTTTTTTTTTCTTCTTTTTTCTCTTCTTTTTTTTTTTTTGAAAAGATAGCAGGGGCGCCCCAAAGAGGTTTTCACCCTTGCTACCTGCCCTGAGCGCCTCAGAGAGGTTTTCACTCAAGGATCTTCTCTCTTTTTTTTTTTTTTTAACTTTCTCCTTTTTTTTTGAAAGACAATAGGAGCGCCTCAATGAGGTTTTCACCCCTACTGCCTGCCTTGGGCGCCTCAGAGAGGTTTTCACCCAAGGATCTTTATTATTATTATTTTTTTTTTTTTTTTTTTTTTTTTCAGGGTATGCCCAAAATGGAGGCAGAACCCTTCTCTATGACCAAAACAGATTTCTCCATAGTGCTGATAAACTCTTGTCTTGAGGGAGGCTTCCTGTAGATCTTCAATCGGTGCCCATTGACAAGCATGGGAATGGCTTCCTCATCAATGGTTCGAATGAGGACAGATCCATTGTCATGGCACTGCTCCACTACATATGGTCCTAGCCATCTGGTTCTCAACTTCCCCTTGAAATCTTTGAATCTGGAGTCATACAACAAAGCCCAATCTCCCGGCTGAAATTGCTTGTCATGGAGATGTTGGTCATGCCACACCTTCCTCTGAAGTTGAACCACTTCTGAGTGAAGGAGGGCCTGCATGCGGTGCTCATCCAGTCCATTCAGCTGCAACAACCTTTCTTGCTGTGCATGGCTGAGATCTAAGTCCAGTTGAGCTGCCATCCTCAAAGTGTTATACTCAAACTCAATGGACAGCAAAGCCTTCTTCCCGTAGACCAGCTCATAAGGTGTGAAGCCGGTGGTGGTCTTCCAAGTGGTGTTGTAAGCCCAGGTGGCTTCAACCAGGCAATCTGCCCAGTCCTTTCTGCTGCTGCTCACCACTTTGGTCAAGATCCCCTCTAATGCTCTATTGGTGACCTCCACCTGCCCATTTGCTTGAGGATGATAGGGAGTGGAGGTTCTATGCTTGATCTTGTGATGAGCTAGGAGATCTTCAACCAAGTGGGAGGTGAACTGGCTCCCTTGATCGGTGACCAGCTCTCTTGGATAGCCAAACTTATAGAAGATGTTCTCTCTCAAGAACTCGGCCACTTTTTCTTCTGTTGCTGCTTTGATGGCTTTGGTCTCTGCCCACTTCATCAGGTAGTCAGTGCACACAATGATGTAGGATCTTTGCCTCGAAGAGGGATTGATTGGACCCACAAAGTCCATGCCCCACTTCTCAAATGGCTCAAGAGTCACTTGAGGTTGGAGGGGCATCTCATCCCTTTGGGTCGGTTTCCCCATTCTTTGGCATTGGTCGCACTGGCTGACATATCTTCTGACATCTTGATGCAGTGTGGGCCAATAGTAGCCTGCCTGCAGAATCTTGAAGGCAGTTCTCTTTGCTGCAAAGTGTCCTCCACAAGGCCCATCGTGACAAGTGAGGAGGATGTCAAAGACTTCCTCTTCCCTTACACAACGCCTTAAGATCTGATCGGGGCCAAGCTTGAACAGGTTGCCCCCAATCCATGTAAATGAGGCACTCTTTCTGATGATTTTGCTCTTCTCTTTTGAAGAGAGGTGCGGAGGGAACTGAGCTGAAACAAGGTAGTTTGCTATATCCGCAAACCACGGAGAGAGTACTGATATGGCAAACAGATGCTCATCAGGCATCTGGTCATCCACCGTCCCATCTTCATCTGCAGACAAATCCAATCTAGACAAGAAGTCAGCAACAACATTTTCTCTCCCTGGTTTATCAACAATGGTTAGATCAAACTGCTGCAATAAAAGTAACCATCTAATAATACGAGCATTCACATCTGGTTTATTCATCAAGTATCTAATAGCAGCATGGTCAGTATGTACAAAAGTCTGGTAACCGGTAATATAATGTCGGAACTTGTTCAGTGCATGGACCACAGCTAAGAATTCCTTCTCGGTTACAGTGTAGTTCAACTCGGCTTTGGACAAGTTTTTGCTAACGAAGTAAATGGCATATGGAAGTTTTTCCTCAACTTGTCCTAAGGCTGCACCTATGGCTTTGTTTGAGGCATCAGTGTGGATGTGGAAAGGTAGGGCCCAGTTTGGACCTCTCAAGATTGGTGCTGACACCAACTTGTCCTTTATCTCATTCAAACTCTTTTGACAATCGTCAGTCCACTTAAACTCCACATCTTTTGCCAACAGACCAAACAATGGCGAGGCTAACTTGCTGAAGTCCTTAATGAATCTCCGGTAGTATCCCGCTAATCCCAAGAAACTCCAGACATCCCTTACTTTTTGAGGAGGTGGAACCCTCTTGATGAGAGCAATTTTGTTGGGATCCACCTGCAATCCTTGGGAAGAAATAGTATGGCCTAGCACGGTCCCCTCAGTCATTAGGAATTCACATTTTTCAGGACTAAGGGACAAGTTCATCTCAGTGCACTTGGTTAGGACCTTTCCCAAGTTGGACAATGCTTCCTGGAAGTTGGCCCCATAAGGGGTAAAGTCATCCATGTATATTTCCACTGCATCATGGACCAACTCTGAGAAGATGCTCAAAACAGCTCTCTGAAAAGTAGCAGGAGCATTGCATAGCCCAAAGGGAAGGACTCTGTAGGCAAAGGTACCCCAAGGACAGGTGAAGGTGGTCTTATCTTGGTCTTCCGGGCTGATTTGGATTTGATTGTACCCACTAAACCCATCCAGGAAAGAGAAGAACTTCTTTCCTGCCAGTCCATCCAACACTTGATCTATGAAGGGTAGGGGGAAATGGTCTTTCTTGGTAGCTTTGTTCAGCTCACGGTAATCTACACAGATCCTCCACTTCCCATTCTTCTTGGGAACCAACACTAGAGGGGACACCCATTCACTATCTGAGATGGGGTAGATGAATCCGGCATCCAACAGTTTTTGCAGCTCTTCCTTGACAATGTCCTTAAGGGCTGGATTCATTCTCCTCTGGGGTTGCCTAACTGGTTTACAATCCTCTTTGATGTATATATGATGGGTACAGACCGAGGGATGGACTCCTTTCATCTCCTTATAGCTCCAAGCAAAAGCATCTAAGTGGCTGGCCAATAGGCTACACAACTCCTTCTCTTGGGAAGGAGATAGGGAGGAGCTGATCTTTAATGCTCTCTCAGGGCCAAACTCCACACTTTTGACTCTGGGAGTGACAGGGCCGGTTGTACAAAGGTCCACTGAGGTGCTAGCTTGGGCATCTTCCACCAATTTTTCTAAAGGTAGTGCACTGGTAGGTGGATTCTGGATCAAGTTCTCGATCAAATCATCCTCGGTTGGGGGATTTCTTCTATTGGTTTCTATGGTACACAGAGGTGCTGAATACACCTCGTCTTCTTCTCCTTCTTCCAACCAGAGTGGTAAATCATGCTCTAAAGAAGGTTGGGCAGGAGGGTATAGGACTAGCTGCTTGGACATGGGACCATTCTTGATGGTCATGTTTCCTGCCCGACAACTTATGTAAGCATCTGCAGTAGCTAACCAAGGCCTTCCCAAGATGAGAGGATATCCAGTAAGCTTGGCCTTTGGTTGCAGAACCAGGAAGTCTGCAGGGTATTCCCAAGAATCAATAGAGACCAAGACATCCTCCACAATCCCTTCGGGAGTCACGGTGGAGCGGTCTGCTAATTGCAGTACTGTCGAGGTCTTCCTCAAGGAACCCTGAAGATTGAGTTTAAGCATGGTATCTCTGGTCATCACATTGATGGCTGCCCCTGGATCAATCAAGGTGTGGGGGATAATGGTGCCATTGATGTGAACATCTACTACAGGGCTTCCAGGATCTAGGTACTTTGGGCAGATGACTTGTCCTAGCATAAGGTCAGACAGTTGTCCTATGACATTGATAGTTGAGGCATCTTTCTTCCGTCTACCTGGGTGTTTGAAACACTTCTCCTTAACCAGCTTGTTATATATAGGCACATCCTTGATGGCTTGGAGAAGTGGGATTTTTACACACAACTGCTTGAGCTCACCCAAAAGCTCATCTTCTTCGGGGTTAGGTTGTGTGGTGGCTGTTAGTCTCTCAGGAAAGGGTGGAATAGGCTTTGGTTCACTCTCCTGGTGGTTTTCCTCATCCTCTGGGGGAGGAGGTTGGCGATCTGGAAGAGTCTTTCGAGATCTAAGATTGATCTCCTGGATCTCCACAGCATAGGTAGGGCATGAGGTCTCCCCAGTATATACCTGCTGAGCCTGTCTATTGTTGGGGTTCGGGTTCGGTTGAGCAGGCATCTGAGGTTGCCTAGGAGGAGCAGGAGGTAAAGGCTGAGGTTGAACTGGTGGTGGAGGCAAAATGGCAAGAGGAGTGTTGTATTGGGGCCTCCACCCCGACTGAGGAGCACTCCATTGAGGCTGCGACGGGGTATGTGAGTGATATGGATGAGAGGGAGGTTGAGTAGGATACTGAGGTGGATAAGACCATGGAGGAGGCATGGACCAAGAAGGATGAGCAGGGGGACCCCAGGAAGGCATAGGAGTCGATTGGTTGGGGTTGTAATAAGCTTGAGATGCCCCTTGCATCCCCTGCTGATAAGGTCTAGATCCTGGAGGCCTCCGTTGGTTGATGAAGTAGAGAGGTTCAGTGGGGGCTTCAGTCCCTTGGTACATAGCTTTAAATCCAGGTAAGGTTGGACACTGATTTGTTGGGTGGTCCTCCTCACAAACGAAACACACTTCAACCGAATGCAATGGACATTCGTTCTTAGGGTGTCTTCTGGTGCACCTAGGATAGAAGATAGCCAAGGCTCTCTCAGCTTCTTCTTTCTTCTGCTGGATCCTGAATGTGTCCAGCTGCATGGCAATGGTCTGTCTCACCTCACTCTTAAGATCTTCTAGTTGGTTTGTAAACTCATGTTTGGAGAAATGGACACCAGTGGAGAGGAGATTTCCTCTACCTCTTTTCCTAGCTGCCCTAGAATGATTTCGGAACACAGTCTTGATGTCCTCATAAGGCAGTTGGTAAATGTCCCCCCCAGCTAACATGTGAAGGGTGTCTAAGAGATCTTCAGGGACTCCTCGGAGTAGAACCAACTTGAGGGATTCAGGGTCAAGTGTGCACCTGGCCCGTTTATAGCTAAGTTGGAACCTCTCCTCATAATCCTCTAAAGACTCATCATTCCCCATGGTCATTCGAAAGATCTCTCCCTTAGTTTCCTTGGACCTACAATAATCCCTATACTTGGTATTGAAGGCTTGCTGCATCTGAGCCCAAGTAGCTATGCTATTCCCAGGTAATCCCATGAACCAGCGTAGGGCTGCATCCTTAAGAGTAGAAGGGAAAAGCTTCAGCTTTTGCTCATCTTCAGTATAGTCATAGGTTCTACAAAGGACAGCAAACTCAAACAAGAAGGTATCAGGATCCTCAGTGGTCAGTCCATGGAAGTGAGGCAAAGCAGAGGGGCTAATGTTTTTCATTTTCATCTCTCCATTGGTCTCTCGGATGGGGAAAGCTCCTTCTATTCTCTCATCTTCTCTCCTATTATCAGCCATGGCTACAGATGGAGTGGTCTCTAACTCTTCTTCTTCTATAGGGTCTTGGTATATCTTCGAATGTTCACCTATAGGTTCCTCTGGGTCACGGTCACCAAAGAAGAGTGAAGGGTGACTCAGTGATGTGGTGGGGGTGTTTGGTAGGAATTTGCCTGATCTATCACGGTTCCCACGAGGCATGAAATGGCAAGGACTTTTCTTTCTTTTGTTTTGAGTGCTTTTGTTTTTTTCTTTGGTACCTGCAAAACTGAAACAAAGCGATCTACAACTAACTATATTGCTCAAATGAAATTGCAAAATTGGAAAGCTAATCTAGGAAAGCAAGAAATATTAATCTAGGAAAGCAGGAAATGCTAATCTAGGAAAGCAGGAAATATTAATCTAGGAAAGCAAGAAATATTAATCTAGGAAAGCAGGAAATGCTAATCTAGGAAAGCAAGAAATGCTAAGCTACTTTTGCAAAAAGGGAAATGAAGTAAACTACTGAGCAGAAGTAAGAGTATGGAAGTAGAAGAAAAGCAACAATTACTAATACTCTGACGCTTCCCCGGCAACGGCGCCAAAAAGATGGTGAGCTCCAGTATTGTAGCAATAATGCTACAACTCCTGGGGCTTCCTGTCTCTCATTTTATCAACCCGGTAGTTCGTACAAACTTGGAAGCGACGGTGCTATATGCACAAGTACTAGCTCTTGTCGCAGCTGTCACTTGGTCAGCTGGCACAAGTCCGCTAGGGCTCAAGCCAACTTCTATAGGCTCTCAGAAGAAGCTTGCTAATCGATGGACGAAAGCTAATCTCAAAGGAAAGCTACTTTACTTGACAAAAATGAACTGAAAGCAAATCAAAGCATGTAAACCTAGGAAACCCTAATTTAACTAGTCTAACCTCTACAATGCAAGAAATGTGAATGAAGCTTCTACCAATGCTGTCACTACCTCTGATAAATGAAAATGCATCGTTCTAAACTACTTGCATCATGAAAGTTATGTTTTTGTATTTTCTGTTAAGTGTGTGGGATGATGGTGATCTTGTTCTAACTAGGGTTTGGTTGTGCAGATGGGATGGAGAAGGAAGGAAAGCGTGGGATAGGTTGGGGAAGCTAAGAGAGGTCCCTAGGGATCCTTAGCATCCATCCACAGAGGTTCCTCGCATTCAGATGCTCAGCAACCGAGAGAGTGGCCTCCTACAGGATGGCTGTGGAGGATCCTACAGGATACTCTGTTTTCTACAGGATGTCTACAAATGGCTACAGGATGACCTACCGTGAGTGTTTGGAGTGATGGAGGAGTAATGGAATGGTAGGGGAAGATGTGTAAGGTAGGAATGAGGCTGGTGATGGCTGTAGAAGTGGAGGAACAGGATAGGGAGTGAATGTAAGGAGTAGGTTGGAAGATAGAGGGCTAGGTCAATGAAAGGGCTAGAGAATGGAAGTACGTGAGGAGTGAAAGACTTTGGGAGATAACAGAGCGGAGCAGGGGTCGAAGATGTGGCTGCATGCGTGATCAAGATGGAGAATGAAGTAATGGAACGAGAGAGAGAGCAGTGTAAATGGAACAAATGCTTATGACTGTCACTTAACCAAAAATGCATCAACCTAAACTACGTGTGCTTGTAAATTCGATGAGCAGCAATCTAAGCATGAAAGAGAACGTGCATGAAGCTGTGGTAAGGAAGTGTGGTGCAGGTGTGAATCATGTAGAAGCAGCTAACTTAACGTGACTGTATTGGCAGCAATCATGGAATAAAGAAATGCGTATTTTTGGTGGTTAATCATGGACTTCACTCCAATCCCAGATGAGACGGCAGTGAGCCTTAACAACCTTTTTGTTGGAGCTCCAATCGATTATATCTATCCTCTGCTACACTAAGCAAATGGAAACAAATTCACTATAAGCAATCTCCTAGCTAACTCATGAAAAAGACCAACTCAACAACCTGTGATTCGAATTGCATGTGTAAATGGAAAGCCCACAGTGCTGAAATGAAATGGAAACAACACTACAGCAGAGGGGATCTATGGCTCTCAGGTTGGGCCCTAACCTGAGAGCTATAGTCTCCTTGAGAAAAACTCAGAACTAGATCACAAACTGCCTTCTTTATTCATAACTGATATCATGCCAAATTGGCTTACAAAAAGGAACGAAAACTGAACTGTGCTCCAAAATTACAATAGCAATACGAGAGTTTCAACAACCTATCTAAGGCTAAAGCCTTCATACTTATACAAAAACGATGATCCAACAAGTGTCCTACATTTTAGGAGCTCGGCTGTCCAACTAGAGTTTAACTGCTGATCCTGTAGGATGGTCATAATTGTTGTTCCTGTAGAGCAGTTTATAACTGTTGTTCCTGTAGAACAGCTGGCCGTTTTTAAAGCTCGGAGGGGAGATGGATTAGAGCTCGGATTTCTTGATGGGAATCACGAGGGATGTCCCTAGAACCGTGGACATCCTCTCCCAAAACCCGCAGTGCCACCTCATTGTCTCCTTAACTCCTTTTTCGTTGTCTTTTGCTCCCTTTTAATGCCAAAACCTGGAATCAAAATGCATCAGTCACGTAGAGAGAGTGCCTACCTTTCTTCCTACAAACAACATGAATAAACTAATAAATGCATGCATAAGCAATAAAAAAATGAATGGTTTGAGCAAGTAGAATAGGCCAAAATGAGCCCAAATTGTACCAAAATTGGGGCTCATCACCGCCCTCTCACATAACTTTGACAAGAGAACCTTATTCCAGAACAATCCCTCTTCCAACCACGGACGGGGTACGGACTAGTCATATTCTCCCGCGGAAACCTACCCTATACCCAAAGTTTTCCTGCCGAAGCAGGCCAGGACGCATGCCCCCTGGGTTCTGGTCACATCCTCCCGGATTACTCGCGCTCATCAGGAGGACGGACCGTGGGTTGAGACACTTCTTGCATGAATAGACCATTCAGGGATGGTACATGACTATTTGCGATGCGTGATCCGGGAAACGAAAGTTGGTCTACGAGCTTGACCATTCTTCCTTCATGTGGAAAACACATTACTCTAAAGAGTGAGGAAACTATAGCTCCCATGCAATATATATAGTCTCGTCCAAGGAGTAGGTTATAATCCAAGGGTCCTTGAACGACCATCACGTTCATTTGAACGGTCTTCCCTTTCAATGTTATAAGCACATTGGGGAGGATCCCTAAAGGTCGACTGGTTCCTTTATCAAAGCCTGATAGACTTCTCATCTCAGGCAAAAGCGCTGGCGAACCAAGCGCTTTCCAAGCAATAGAGGAAAGGATACTCACAGATGCCCCCTCATCAATGATAGTGCCAGCCATTACCATTCTGTATATTTGACAAATAATTCTGAATGGTATACTGGCTGGCAACCGGGGTCTGCCTAGTTGGTTCCAGTCAAAGGACACAACTAGGTTGCTTGGTGGTGGGACCGAATATATGGCCGGATATCGCTCTGACGAACTTCCTTCCTGCGATAAAGGAATGGTGGCATTGCCCCCTTGTTTATCAGAGTCAGTGTTGATGAAGAGAATTTGGACGGTGGCGTCTTTATTCTCCTCTGTGATGGTATCATTCGAAGATAGAGCCTCTGAAGGAAAAACCGGGTCAACTGCCATATCAACCTTTTGACTTTCGTCAGGCATGGATCCAGACGGTTCATCTTTGATGATAGGTGCTTCAGCTGACCACCTAGCCGGGTCAGCTGGGTTTTCAACTAGTGAAGGACTTGGCAGGAGTCTTTGATATCCAGGAGGGAGATGCGCTCGTAAAATCGGGCGATCTTCCAGAACTCTTTTTGCCTCGTCTAAGAAGGGACAACGGTGGATGGCGTGATCGCCTTCACACAGTCTGCAGGGAAATTTAGCTTTCCCGCTCTGTCCTGGGGCTTCACTCCCACTAGTTGATGGTGAGCAGTCGACATGGCTATCAGAGGTCGATGCTACCGAATTGTGCAAACGGGGGGACCAGTCCCTTAGTATCCGGGGGATACAGGGACAATCTCTATGGAAGTGGTTTCCCTTGCATATGACGCATGGCGATTTAGGCCTTACGAGTGCTGTGTGTGGATTTTTGTTAGATGACACTTGTTTGCCCCCAGTCGCCTTAGGCTCCTTCTTCTTCTTTTCTTTCTTCTTCTTCTCCTTCTTCTCCTTAGGAACCCGGTTTTTTGTTCGACCAGTTCCGTCAAGCGAAGAGGAAGGAGGGGAGGAAGATGAAGTGGAAGGCTGGGAGGCAACTCTTGTCTGATCTAACTGTTGACTCGACTGTTCAGGAATGGTGGTATTCTGAACGACATTGGTTGAAAAGAGCCAGACTGGTAGGCCAATTGTCAGTCCTGGAAGCGACAATGTGGCCATGTGGGGCGCACCAACATCTCCCCAAGAGGAGAAGGGACTAGGATTTCCATCAAGAGGAATTCCTTGGTTGGTGTGCTCCATCTTTTCAACCTAAAGATCAACGCGGGAATAAAGGGTGATTGTTCCGTTTAAAATAAATTGTTAACGACGCTTTAGACACAACTTGCTTTTTCACTTTTAAAGAGTCGAGAAAAAGCTAAAGATGACTCTAGTCTCCTTCGATGTTTTAACGAGCCCGAAGTGACAAATGCTCGGATGGACTTTTTCTGTTATAGAGTCTGAAAAAGGCCAAAAGAAACTGCTCTGGAGTTCTAGGCAGAGGGTGTGCCAAACTTTTCGCAAAACCGCAGAATACTTTTTAAGGTACGGGCGGTCGATCTTCGTGAATGCTGTGTTCACTGCATTGCGATCAGTAGGGCGGCCGGCACGGTTTCCTAAGGATAAAAGATATATGCCTATAGGGGTCTCCCAATATATACGCGACGGTATGTGGGAGCACAATCCGCACTAGCGCTATCGTCCCTCAGGAGGAATCACCCACCTTCCATGAGATCGACAGTCACTAGGCTTAACGACGCCGGAACACGTCTCTAGCCTAGACCTCTATGTTGTGCGTTATGTTACAAAGCGTTGTTAGGTTCATTCAGTTTATTTTAGGTTGATATTTTTAAAGTTTGCCTTTCAAGGTTCACCACGAGATGTATGATACAAATTCCTAAATGCAGTCTAAAGATGATAAGCAAGCTTTATTATCTTTTCAACTTTGAAAATCCTAGCTACTAAGGGAAAAGAAAGACACTATCTTTTCTCAAAGAGCAATCAGCACACTCTAATGCACTTTTCCTAAATCCAACATGCAAACTATCAAATGCAAAATGCACAATGCAGGTGTTTGTTTTCCGCTTTCTTAGTATTAATGCCTACAAAGAAAGCTTTTTGCACAACTTTGAATTTGCTTTTAAATGATCAACACAAACAAGTTCACTTTTTCGAAATCAGAGAAGATAGAAGAGATTACAACACTTAACGATTTTCGAAATAAAGACTTGTTTTGACACTTAAAAGAGACAAATTCAAACCAATAAGCAAAAGTAAATCTATAATCAATCTGCAAACAGCCAATGAACTCTCTTCTAAGATCACAATCAATCAGATCTGAACCAAAGGCTACAGGATGACTACTTTACTCATGCAAAGGAAAACTGTAAATGATGCCACAAACACATAAAAACATTCACAGTCTTTTTGTACAAAAGGAGGTGGAATCTAAGCAAAGAAAAGGAGTTATCAGACTGGTACCTATGCTGGTTAAAGGCTGCAAAAACAGAGATCAAAACAGGGCAACAGACAGCAAAGAACCCCAGCTGCACAAGGCTAAACTGGTTCAGCGCAAGTCCAACACTGTGGGTTTGACATTCAGCGCAGGTAGCCTTCACGGGACCTGCATTGAAATGCAAACTTCCTTCACAGTGTCTGCGCTGAAGGAGAAACTCTCGTTTCCCCTGGGTTCTGGGTCACAAAATGCTCAAAAATCAACTGTTTCAGGCCAAATCAGAAACACAAGCAAGGTATAAACAGAGGGATGCTTTGAGAGGGTACTAAAGACTATCACAAGGATCATCAAATCATTTGTGGATCCATTGTTTAGATCATAGACAAGTCCAGCAACTGGATCAAAGCAGCAACTTTCTACTTTGCATCCGGGAAAGATGCAGTTCGATTGTTGCTGTCAAGTCTATGAAGTAAACAAATGACAGAAACACAAATGAAATGAATAAACAAATTCTCCCCAGTGGAGTCGCCAATTTGTTGTGGGGAAAAATGCCTATGCAGGACGATCCTATCCACCTAAGGTGTGACAGTGCCTTAGCAACAAACAGATACAGCTATTCTGGTTTCTTCCTTTATGAAATGTGAAAGAGGGGAGATCGATAGACTTACCGTTGTCTTCCGTTTGTCCCTCGATCTAGATCCTCTTCTCTTTGGGTGTTCACAGCTACTTGCCTCCTCGCTTGCTCAAGAGAACAGCTACTTGATTCCCACGAGATCACAAGAGAACAACTACCTGTGACAAGAGAACAGCTACTTGCGACAAGAGAAGAACACAACACAAAGGCATATATTCATATTCATAAATGATTCAGGATTAGAAGTAAATCAAATACACTAATGCAATCATACAAATACACCAGTACATAGGAGAAAACCAAGATAGCTTTATTGATTGATAACAAGGTTCAGGAAGAGATACAACCCAGAGGGCTCCAATCCAGCATCTCCTTCCCAGCAGAATGGAATTCCTTCTTCAGCTCCCTTAAAAGCATTAAGCACCCAATGTTTCCAGTCTCAAACCAACAGCAATTCTTTGCAATAACAAAATTCCAGCCCCTAGATCTCATGGAGGAGAGATCTATATATAGTTATTTTGGAGAGAGGATGAGTCAGCTTGAGATCTGACTAGTGTCCTCTCCCTCTCTCAGTTCTTGAGTCCACTTGGAGGTTCTTGCTTCCACTTGGAGATTTGGAACCTCTTACTCATCACCAGTCGAATTCCCTGAGGCAAGTGTCATTTTGGAAGCTTCCTGAGCATTGACACATTGAGGAATGAGCATGCCACTTGTTCAAACTCGCTCAGCGCAGGTAGCTAGTGTTGGAGTTGACATTCAACGCAGGTAGCCAGTGTAGCAGTTGACATTTAGCGCAGATGCTCAATGGAGCAGTTGACATGATCCTGAATTGACTTTGTTTTTGAGTGGTTTCAGGTGGAGAACTTCTGTGAATTGTTGTGGTTAGTTAGCCTTGTTCCTCTAGGGGTAGGAACAACATGTTTAGGGACTTTGGATCCCTTAGATTATGGACATTTCATGCTCAATGCTGTAAGGCACAAAAATGTCTATAACAGCCAGTAAAGCAAAGGCCTTATAGACTGAATCCAAAGTGCAAATAAAAAATGAAGAAAGAACTTGACAAAATGATAGCAATTAGAATCATTGAGCCTATGGAAGAATCAAAGTGGGTAAGTCCTATGGTAGTACAAGAAAAGAAAAAACAAGGAGAAATAAGGATTAGTGTTGATTTAAGTAAGTTAAATGATGCATGTCTACATGACCCATTCCCTGCCCCTTTCACTACTGAAGTATTGGACAATGTAGGAGGCCAGGAAGCCTATTAATTTACAAATGAATTTCCAAGATACCATCATATTAAAAATGCACCAGAAGATCGACATAAGACCACCTTTAGGTTGGTTTATGGGCAAGAAGCTGTGCTTCCCATGGAATACATTGTCCCTAACCTAATAATTGCATCTATTACAAATATGGAAGACCCAAACATAATGGAAGAAAGGATGTCATAATACCTTTCTCTGGAGGAAGACAAGTCATTAGCAGGATTTCATCAACAAGTACGTAAATCAAGAGAAAAGGTTTAGCATTATAGGAACATTAAGCAAAAGAAATTATAGATAGGATACTTTGTTCTCCTCTATGACAGTAAGTTTTTGAAATTCTCAGGGAAATTCAAAACACATTGTTAGGTCCATATGTTATTAAGTATATTACTGATGGAGGCACAATGAAGTTGGTGAAATTAAATGGAGAATTAATTTAGGGAAAAGTAAATGGCAGTAGATTGAAATTGTACAGGGACAACCTTGCCCTACAACTTCACCCTAAAGAAGAAATAAGTAAAGTCTTTGTGTCACATGCTGCAGTTGAAAGTGGACATTGGACTATAAAATATGTTGTAGAAAGAGCTTTGACGAAGAAATTTCTTCGCTATAGTTGGGAATATGTTGAAGTTCGCAGGGAGGCACATTGTAATACAAAGGTGCACTACAATAGGGGATGTGTCAAAGTTTTCTAGAAAAGTATAAATATGGCTGTTAAAAGGGAAAAGATAGGTGCAAAGTTGCATTTAAGATGAAAATTGGCATAATTTAGCAATAGATACACATTTAATGACGAAATATGAATAAAGTCAGGAAAAAATGAAATCTAATGATTAGGTTCGAATGCCAATTGTTATAAATAGTCGACTCCGACTTAGATTAAGAACTTTTTTGAATCAAGATCTCAAGTGATTACTAGTGTGAAGAAGTTGCAGGAGAGTCCGTTGTATATGTCGTTTGAGCGATCTTGGGAGGAGACTGTGTGGATTTTTCGTGAGAAGGGAATGTATGGAGTTATGGAGTTTGCACCAACAGTTGAAACACCCACAATAGATACACCCATAGTAGCAGCACCACCACCACAAAAGCCACATAAATCACCAAGGCAGAAGCAAACCAAGGAAGTAAGAACCAAGAAAAAGCTGGATAAGAAGCCTGCCAAACCTCACAAGTAATCAAAGTAGGTCAATATTGAAGAAGATGTGGAGAAAATTTAAGTGGAGGAAGGTGACACAACATTCATCCCACATCTGCCCTCATACATTCCACCAAGGAAGCCAAACGCAAAACTAGTAAAGGATGCTAAAGATGCGAAGTATAGGAAATTCACACCTCTATTTCTGGAGGATGTGCCATTTGAATGAGATATTTTAGGAAAAATTCCTTAGGTGAAATTCACAGACAATGATTCTAATGATCGGACGAAGTACCCACAGTTCCCACAAGACTGGTACTTGCAACAGGTTCTTTACTTAGAAAGCGGAGTGACAAGATTGGAGCCATAACGGTGGGAAGATTGGTTGGCACAATCAGGACTTCTGAACATGTTGAATGTGTCACACTTCGGAAAAAGTTCATCAAACAAAGCATGCATGTGATAATTATTGGTATTAATACATGATGGGAACATGTGGATGGGGAATAAAATCCCCATAGACCAAATGTTGATTTGGAGGATCATGAGATTACCTAACCAAGGGAGGAACCCCATTGAGGAGTTTGTGGGAAAGGATGAGGACCACGTTGTGGTGGAGAATATGAAGAAGAAATATGGGCTGGTCAAAGGAAACAGGGGTTATGACATAAAATCGATCAATGATCAAGCAATATTCTTCGCTTCACATATTTTGGCTAGAAAAATTATGAGAAAGTGTCGCATGAATGAATTTCCTGCGTCGCTGGTGTCTTTAGCTGAGCAGTGCACAATTGGAGTCTAGTATAACTGGGCTGGATATTTATGCAAGGAGTTCCTGGACGATTGCTGCTAAGTCCAGGAGAAAGGTACATCTTTCCATTATTCCTGGTTAATCTTGATCATTACTATATTGGCATGGAAGGAGATGGAGGATATGTAGTTTCCTACGATAGAAGAAGATGTATATGAGGTTGTGAGGTATGCTTCACTATGGAATACCACTCAATCATCACGAGCACAGGAGGATAGGATATTTTTTTATATTATATCAAATGGATCTACAAATTTTGGTAAACCAACATCTGTGCCTTTCGTCGAGTTTCCACAAACAATACAACCCTGTGGCGAGGTTCAAGGTGGATTTTCATAGATTGTACATACAGGCGCGCAAAGATGAGAAGAAGGAATGGCATACATTTACATATATGGTCAAAGAGGATGATCTAGTAGAAGTATTACAAACATGCTCCACAGATTGGATGACTCAGTTGGAGGAGGCAGGAGACAATGCAACAAAATAAGAAGAGCTAGACACT
Organism: Pinus tabuliformis; assembly: GCA_031772625.1. Lineage (NCBI taxonomy): Eukaryota > Viridiplantae > Streptophyta > Pinopsida > Pinales > Pinaceae > Pinus > Pinus tabuliformis. The sequence continues at coordinate 992,414,283 of CM062804.1, forward strand.
TCGTACCATGGTGAAGGCAATGGAAAAGACAAGGAGGAGGAAGAGAAAGAGCAAGAATAACATCATGAAGAAGAACACCATAATGAAGAACATCATGAGGAATACCCTAAAGGAGTCAAGGATATGATGAAGCAGATAGAGAAGCCATAAATAGAAAAATCTTCCACAGTGAAAAGGAAGAGCCAAGGCGAAGCTTCCATCAAGGCCAGAAAGAAGAATAAGGCAGATAAATCAAAAGAGATCACAAAAATGGTTCTCACTGAGGGAGACTTGGACCAAATTGGAGACAATGTTTAGGAGATCAAAGTGGAATATTGGAATAGGGTGGAATATCACTACGATGAGCTTATCTCAAGTGTGTAGGAGAGGATTGTAGAGTTGAAGATTTTGACATTATCAGTTAGATAACTTGCACAAATACATGAAAGGATTATAGAAGGAAGGATGATCATGCCTACCCTTGCAGCGAGGCTAACATAGATACTTGTAGGGACTCTACAATTTGGATCAACACAAATTTAGCAGCAGGCAAAGGCGTGGACACATATAAACATGAACATTGCAGTAGTACCATGACCAAGTTTACATAAGCTAAATCAGGAGATTATATAGGAATTAAATCTAAGGGAAGAACATACATCTTAGCTCAACATACAAGTGGAAAAGGAGTGGGATATGCTATCATAGAAGCTTGACCAGATAATACAAGAGAGAGATCAGATAGCAAAAGAATATTAATAGCTGAAGGATGCAGTAGAAAAAACATGTAATGAAATTTTGAACATGGAGGTCTATGAAGAGTAATATATAAGTGCGAAGCAGTTCATGAATGCGAAGTAATTTATAAGTATTAAAGTATAAAGGAAATAAAAAAGTGCCACATTGCAACATCCCTCAAGCTGCAGAAACTTGGTTCTCCAACCTCTCATAGTCACTTTAGGTGAGACTGCGACTCACTTCTAGGTCATTGCCAAAAGGGCCAATGATTGAGGGGTTTGTTGGTGCACACTAAAATCTGAACCTTGGTCATCCCAACCTCAGACAACAATAACTACTTTATTCATAATGACAAATCTGTCATAGAGCTTCCACATGGTGGTCTCAAGTGTTGATAATACAACAAGTATCGCTTTCACCATATCTACCATTCTGGAAACTTCTTTCTACTCTCTGGATTATTTTTCCTCTTGCCTAGTTGCGTGCAATTTATTTTCCATTTTTTCATCCTTAGCTAACAAGAACTTAACATTTGAGATCGTGGCTCCTGCATAGGAAAAGGTGGCATCAGAAATGGTAATTGGATTCTTTCTGACATATGCCATTATTACCCTTTCCTTCATGAATGCAAGTGATGCGTGATCATCCAGAAAGTGCTTTCTCCACCCCTATACAATATTTTTCTACAACTCATCAAATGATAGATTGTACACATCCATCACTAGATTATCATCAAGGACAAAAACCTCTCCTTGCTCGCTCGAGACTAGTTCTGACATTGGAGGTGGTGGAGACAAAGAGGTGACCTCAGGTTCTTTGGGCATGAGGTCAATGTCTTGATCATACTCAAGCTCCATGTTTGTCACTTCGATTAGTTGCTCAATCAACTGAGCAAGCTCATGATCCTATATCTATTCACCACCTTTTTCAACTCCTAGCTATTTGGACTCCTCAACCTGAATGGGTGATGCTTTCTCTATCATCACACCTTTCCTTTCTTCTTCCTCCTATTTATTCTTCTCTTCCCTCTCTCTCCTTCTCATCTCTTGATCTTCCTTCAAATTCTTCTTTAATTCCTACAACTTTCATTCTACTTTCTCCAACCTTTTATTTTTTCTCTTCCTTCACTCTGCTCTCTTTAGCCACTGCTCCCTCTTTGCTTCCACTACCAAAGCTTCTTTCTCCAAGATAGGATCTGATCTCATATTATAGCTTTGCTTCTTGCGCTACTACTTCATGCAGAGAAACTTTCAAAGTTTTGGCTATACTAACTGGCAGTGTGGGTGGTAACCGCGTAATCCGTTGCCTTATCAAATTGACCATGATTCTCAAAGAAACTTTCGCGAGCTCGTCCTCACTCTCCCATGAGGGTGAAATTGAGGGACTTTTTTCTAATTCTTCACTACTTCTGCTTCTGTAGATTGTTTCACTCTGCGTAGTCCCAAACATTAATTTATTCGCATAACCCACTTTTCACATAACAACATCTTAATCCAAGTATTCAAAGACTTAATATACTTAACTCGTGGTCCCTTAAGAAAATGTTTCTCTGCCTCACTATAACTAACGGTCGTGTTTACTGCGAACTTAGTGATAAATCCTCCTATTATTCGGTCGAGCCAGTGGTCCACAACTCGTGCTATCTTATCTTCTGAGGCTTCCATTCTGCGCATTAATTCTGGAGTCCACACTATCGGTTGGTCGAGCGTACACCTTCCCTGGCTGTCGACTAACCTTGCGATCCACTCATACAGTTCAGAAGGAAAGGATGCAAAGAAAATCTTATGGATTTCCATATACACATAGTGATCCAACCACTTTTTCTCAGATACTTTCGGAGTTCTCTTTTCCTGTGTCGTGAACTTGTGAATCTTCTTGTCCAACCACTCTTCAATTTCCTTCTTTGTTGGATCTTAATGGCACAACATCAGACATACCTTATGGAGATCCAGGTCCTAGAAACGGAACCATTTGTTGGCTTAGTGGGGCTGACCCAGGTTCAGAAGTGATTTAGCCAAGAAAATCCCAGTACTACTGGCCCTTTCGGCAATAGTGCGCGGAGTGCGGACTGAGGTCTCACTTGAAGTAGTATGGGAGGGTGTTGGAACCAGGTTTCCACACCCTAGGGATGTCTTGATGAAGTTTCTAGAGGTTTGCGGTCCGAACCTGTGTGCTTGTGCTACTCCACATAGTTGTCTATCTTTTGCGACTTGTGCCACTATCTCTGTGCACCTCTGTAAGGGAACGAAGAAAGTATTACTCTGATCTCTATTCTTACTGCACTACTATATTAGTGCTTAACTTAACTTGTGAGGACCCAATATTCTTATTACTTCATTCAACATTCAGGTAAGTGTGCATAATCATAAACAATATAAATGCATAAAGATAAACAGAAACATAGATGCACAATATTTCGAATCAAACTTATCTTTATTAGTATTCCTCTTCAAGTACAATCCCACCTACAAACCCAACTCCGCTCTGCGCACTCAACTGCAGGGGTCTGTGCACTTAGGTGCAGACTCTGCTAGGCCTCTACGTACTTAGCTATAGAGCCTCTTCTTACTACTATGACCCAGTACACTTCGAAACTCCCTCTATGCTCTAACCATGCCTTCACATCTATCTATTACTTGATTGCTCAACCAAAAAATACTCGCTTTACACTTAGAGCCTCACTCTATTTATACAATCCCATGGTCCACAGACCATGGGTAGGCTGACACAACTTTAAATTATTTGACAATTCTTAGGGTGCACAACCATATGACTCATCCTAGGTTTTCGCGCTCTGTGCCCGTACTTCGCTAGGTCTTACAATACAATTAATAAAAAATTAGGCTTTAAGCCCCAAAACCTACTGCAGGGGATCCCATGCCCAACAAGATCTTTCTCGTCTAGGTCACTGAAAAATTCTCTACACCCTGTCATGTGGAACAAAGCACCTGAGTCCAAGTACCACACACTCTCCATCACCATGCTGGACATGCATGTGATAAGGGTGAATTCAAGCTTGAACTGTGAAGCTAGGGATTCACGTACTTCTCCTCCTACAAGCTCCTTATTGCTATATTTTTTGTGTGGATACTTCATGGCATAGTGCTTGAATTCATGACAATTGAAGCATTTTATTTTGGACAAGTCTTTCTTCTTGCCCCCTTGGTTGGATTTAACCTCACCTTGAGAATTTTTTCCCTTGACCTTCATTCCTTTGCTGACTAGAGAAAATTACTCTTCATATTCTTTGGATGTTAACCAATCTCTGGTATTCTGCCTTATCTCCTATTTTACGAAATCAAACTATAAGTGTCCCCAATTCGGTAATTTCTCCCTCCCGTTCACCGAGTCTTGTTAGCTATGCCAAATTTTGGGAAGGCCTAGAAGAGCTAGGCTCACCAAGTTATCTTCTGTAACATTAAAACCAATCCCACCAATTTCATCACAAACTTGTGTAATTCTACTCATATACTGTGGGATAGTGTCATTCTTCTAAATATTGATATTTAAAAGTTTATCCTTAAGTTCCAATTTCCTATGGTCATTGTTATTCTCAAATATATTTGTCACTGCCTTACACATTACGAAAGGATTTTCTTTCCCATGGATATTTGAGACTATGTGGTCTCTCACTCCCTCCAAAATTATTCTCCTCACCTTAGCTACATCTTTCTTCCATTGGGCTAGGTTCTGTGCATCATCTTCCACTGGTTTTGGAACATCATTTTTTATGTATTCTAGAAATCCATTGTCATAAAACACTTCCTCCATGTGATCATTCCATGTAATGAAATTAAAATTTCCTTCCAAGGAATACTCTAGTCTCAGCCCGTTGAAGGTCATCTTCCCAACTTTGAAGATATCCTGCTACACTGAACTGCAAATTCGAACCTCCTCAGAAACAACTTCAAAAATACTATTATAATGTGAGTTGTACTCTAATACCATGTAGAAATTATGATGTATATTTGAAAATTCTCATGGAATTTTAGTCCAAATCACAAGATACAATCCTACTCTACTTCTCTGTGGAATTCAATTCACAATTTAGAACAATAATCAGAAACATGCAATAATAAATAACACATATGCACACAATATTTTTTCTAGGGGAAGAAATCTCCTAAAAACCCTTTGCCTGCTTGCATTAATAAAATGAATAGAGATGTATTACAATTTCTAGCTCAATATGAGCTCAAATTGCAAGTGAATAACCTATCTATCTTCTCACTGAGAAACTTTGACCTAGACCTAGTCAATTTCAACCTCTACTTGAGCCCCTATTTCCTTGCACAATTCCTGAGGAAATTATCTGACTGCATGCAACACCTGTACACTCAAGGGTAGTCTACAACTGATGTTAGAATGCTTTGGAATCTCGACCACAACTAGGGAACTCAAATTCTATGAATGCACTAGCTATTTTGGGTTGATTGATGAGTTAACTAGATGATCAATGAGTTATATTGATGTCTCACTGCACAACTGTCCTCCTATTTATTCCTCCAACAATTAGAACTAGTTTAACCGAAAACAAATTGAAATAACTGGCATTGATTGCTACAAATTATCAATCACACATGTTAAACTTAACTCCAACTCATTTAACATGAATTTACTCAACTAACTAATTAACAAGAGCCATGTCACCTCAGTTAACTGCATCCAAGTTTTCTACTAATGTGGAAATTAAATTTTCTCAATTTGATCATGGACAAATCAAATTGAGACTTTCTTGCTACTTTTCTCAACAGATTTTAAACTAATATCCATCAAGTGATTATAAGGGGTTCCATGTGTCAAGAAAGGGACATGCACATAAAATTAAGGATGTTGGTACTATGGAACACACATTTTACTGGAATCTAAATGGGGAAGGGGACTGGAGACCTTGATGGAGAATAAGGGATGACCCTATGACATGTGGGATAAATTTCCTAGTGTGAAGGTTCATAGGGTACATGGAGATCCTTGAGGGTAGAAAGAAATCCTAGAGCCATAGTGCTTTGAGACATCCTTGGCATTTGAGTTTGACACCCTTAAGGTAATCAAATAACCTGAGGGATTACAAGTATAAACAAGGGAGTGCACTACTTGGGTGTGGGGCTGATGGGGGACCCAAGCTTATTGTTGGAGGTTGCTAGGATTCGATATTTTCGTCCTTTTTATATATGATACTAGACGTGTACCTAGTTTTGGGTAAGATGTTACCCAATGGAGTCAAATCCGCAATTCAGGGGTGACTCTCTATTGAGAGGAAATTAGTGTTGGGTTGTGTTATACTCTTTCCACTTAATTAATAGGGGGTTTGAGGGGTACCCGTAACCCCACTTTATGGGGTCCGGAGCAGCGCCCCAAAAAATTTTGGTTTTGGACCCTATGTTAGGATGGGCAGACCCACCTATGGTTTTGTGCATGATTTTCGCACATGTTTTTGGACGGGATGGTTTTCGGTCCATGGTATTGGACGCGATGGTTTTTCGGTCCATGGTATTGGATGCTTCAGCATGTATAAATATGTATTGTAACATTGAAAGGAACATAATGAAAAATCAAGCTGGTAGTCCCAGTTTTGGGATCCAGGGGAAAATCTCTGTGTATATGTGTCTTAAGTGTTATACTCTCTCATTGTTTATTTTATGTGTTTTAGAATTCGTATGCAGGTAATTTCTGTACGTGGTTAAAACCTACATTTGGTATCAAAGTAGTTTTGGCTTCAAGGGGACGCCTTCGTTGCTGAGGGGTTTTGCTCAGGCCTGTGGTAGACCCTGTTCAGTGGGAGATCTGCGAGATCGATTCTGGTGGTGAAAGAAGATGGAAAGCAGTGGAAAGATAGAGATCGAGAAATTTAATGGTTAGAGTTTTGAGTTGTGGAAACTCAAGATGGAGCTGTTGGTGGATAAAGACCAGTGGATTGTGGTAGATTCGGGTACTAAACCAATGGGAGTGTCTGATGAAGAATGGAAGAAGTTGGATCGGAAGGCAAAGAGCACAATACGATTGTGTGTCTCAGATTCAGTATTGTTGAATGTATCAGGGGAAGCTATGAAGAAGGCTTTGTGGGACAAGTTAGGGACTTTGTACCAAGCTAAGTCTCTGGTGAATAAATTGTTCCTGCGGAAAAAGCTATATAATCTGAGGATGAAATATGGAGACTCGGTGACAGAGCATCTAAATGCATTTAATACTGTGGTAAGTCAGTTAGTATTTGTTGATATTAAAATTTCAGATGAAGATAAGTGCATCAGTTTGTTGTGTTCTCTACCAGATTCGTGGGATAGTTTGGTTATTGCAATAGGTAGCAATGCATCTGCCTTGCAGTTTGACGAAATAGTCTCAGCCTTGCTGACGGAGGAGATGAGACGGAAAAATATGGACAGCCAAAATGGTGATGCCTTGTCTGTACAAGGACGGTCCCAGAACAGAAACAAAAATAAGTCATCAAGTGGGAGATCTAAATCTCTAGGAAAACCTGTAAAGGTGGTGTGCTGGGAATGTAGAAAAGAAGGGCACTTCAAAAGGGACTGTAAATCTAAATCTCCTGATAAAGGGAAGGGATTTGATGATGCTCCTTCTGCAGAGGCGAAAACCACCTCAGATGAAGGTGGGGATGTGTATTTGGCTTCTTCAAGTACACATGTAGATCATGAGGCATGGTTGATTGACTCAGGTGCATCCTTTTACTTCACTCCCCATACAGAGTGGTTCTGCGAGTATGAGAAATATGATGGTGGTGATTTCTTCTTAGGGGTGATAGGAAGACTAGAATCATTGGTCATGGAAAAGTAAAGTTGAAGTTGCGAGGTGGAAGGGTTAGAACACTTCCGGGTTTTCTGCATATTCCTACATTAGCGAGAAATTTTATTTCTGTAAGAAAGTTGGATGATGCAGGTGTAAAAACAGTGTTCGAGAAGGATACCTGCAAAATGGTTCGGGGAGCACTGGTATTGATGCGGGGAGTTCGAATTGGAACTCTGTACAAGATGCAAGGTAACACTGTTATTGATGGGTGCAACAGTTCTGTGGTTCCTGAAAGTGGAGCAGAAAATCTAGTGGTCTCTGGAGAGAAGACCATGTTGTGGCATCAAAGGCTTGGACATATTGGAGAGAAGGGCCTTCGAATACTTCATGGTAACGGTATGGTAGAAGGTATGAGTAATAACTCTCTGGATTTTTATTTCTGTGAAAATTGTGTATATCAGAAGTAGAATCAAGTGAGTTTCCCTTCTGGTAGTAAGAGGGCGAAACAGATATTAGAACTTGTGCACAGTGATGTGTTTGGACCTGTGAAGGTTCCATCACTGGGTAAGTCTGTGTACTATGTATCATTTATAGATGACTTCTCAAGGAATACATGGATATATTTCCTTAAGAACAAATCTGAAGCCTTTGATAGGTTTAAAGAATTTAAGGTTCTAGTGGAAAATCAGACAGAGAAGAAGATAAAGGTGCTGAGGACAGATAATGGTGGAGAGTTTTGCAGTAAGGAATTTGAAGAATTCTATAAGAAGTGTGGTATAGCATGACAGAAGACTACTCCATATACACCTCAGCAAAATGGAGTTGCAGAAAGAATGAATAAGACGTTGATGGAAAGGGCAAGAAGCATGCTCAGTGGTGCCAGGTTAGGATAGGAATTCTGGGCAGAGGTGGTGGATACTGCATGTTACCTGGTCAACAGGTCACCTTCATCAGCGTTGGAGGATAAGACTCCACAATAGGTATGGACTGGTAAGAAACCCTCTCTTTCACATCTGAGGGTATTTGGATGTGATGCATATGTACATGTTCCAAAGGAGAAACGAACCAAGTTGGATAGTAAGTCTGAAAAGTGCATCTTTATTGGGTATAAGGATGGTTTAAAGGGGTATAAGCTTTAGAACCTAGTCACATGGAAGGTTGTGTACAACCGAGATGTGGTGTTCAGAGAGATAAAAGATGTTATTAAACATGAAGTCCAACCAAAGGAACCTGAGAAGATAGAGTTTGAGCTAAAGGATGAAGAATCAAACTCTACAGTAGAGGAGGAATCAGAAGATGAAGAGCCACAAACTCCGGCTGTGAGAATGTTATGTACCTAGGGGGGATAATATGGGGTACCAAGGGAGGTACCCAAGGTAATAATGTAATAATGGGATGGGCCATAGTAATAAATAAGGTGGTTAACCCATGTCATGTAAGGGACCACAAGTAGTTAATAATAATGTAATGGGCCCATGGTATTAGTTGATGGTATGAGGAAACCATGGTAATGATGCATGGTATTGTATGTATGAGGCCTATATAAAGGCTAGAGACTCCACATGAGATGAAGAGAAGTATTCTTGTATGAATAGGCATATGGCTTGTGGAGTGTTCTCCTTCCTTAAGGAGTGAATGTATGGTGTTGCCCTACCTTAAGGGTGTTGATCAATAAAGAATCATTTCATATTATTTCTGGGTTTATTTGTCTTATCTTATATTTTCATATCAGATCTATAGTATTTCTGGGTTAGATATCAGAGCTATCAGAGCTATTTCATATTAGATCTACAACAATTGGTATCGGAGCTCTTTCTTGGGCAAACCGTGGACAAATTTATTTATTTTTCATTTTTGCAGGGTTTCTGGGGCGGCGAGTTGCAGGTCAGATCTGTACGTTTTGGTGCAAGATCTATAGAATCTAATTGCAGATCTGTATTCCTTGTGAAAAAATACCCAAATTTAAAAAAAAAATCAGTTGAATCGGGGTCCGGATGAAGGAGATATCACTGATTTAAAAATCAGTGGGGTTGCAGACAATTTTCAGGGCAGCGAGTTTTGCGGCGCAGATCTAGACGTCCTGGTACAAGATCTGCAAAATCTAATCATAGATCTGGATTCTTTGGGAAAAAATACCCAACTTCAAAAAAAAAATCAGTCGAATCGGAGTCCGGATGAGGGAGATATCGCTGATTTAAAATCAGCGCTTTTTGCAGAAATTTTGGGTGACGGCGGGAGATTAGCAGCGCAGATCTGGAATTCTAGTGTCTGGATCAGGATTTCTATCACATGGGAAGATGCAGAATGATTGCTCCATTTCTAAAAATAGGTCATAATAAGGATTCTGAGCAATATTGACGAAACTGTGACAATTACACATTTTCGCCAAGTAAGTGAATTTTTTCCAAACCATTCATGGCTTCTAGCAAGGATCTATATTTTACAGGAAAAGATGATGGTCCTACTATTGAAAAATTCATACAAATATACAAGTCCAAATTTGGGACAACAGGTTGTTTTTGGAAGTTTCAAATGCTGTCTAACTTTAGAGGTGAGGCTCAAAAATGGAAATTATTACTTGACTACGATTGGTTGAACAAAATTTCAGATGCAGAATTTGAAAAAGTCTTTTTGGACAAATGGTCTCGAAAAAAGGAGAATGAGACACATAAAGGGTTAATTCCTACTGGTATATCCTTACTACAGATTCATGGATTGATTCAGAAGGAGAAAATCGTTGTGTCTATAAATCCTAGTTGCAAGCAAAATCTTATCAGTGTTAATTTGGCAAAAAGATTGCAAATTCTAGCAAAACAAATTGAACATACACAGGTTGATGATAAGGATGTTCAAATCTATAAGGATCTGAAGCTTTCTATGGATAAGTATGTGTTTCATGGTGATTTTTATGCTTCAGAAATGGATAATATGGATGTTGTTTTGGGATATCCTTGGATGGAATCCGTGGGTACTATCAATATTAATGTGCAGAAGAAATTCCTGAAGCTATGGTATAAAAAGAAGAAAATTACATTACAGGATATTTCCATCCATAAACAGGTAGAGCATATGGAGGTTGAAGCAGAAGATGTTCAAGGGACTGACATATCAGATGATGAGCCTTTGATGATCGACAATCAAACACAAACAGAGGCTGCAGAAGAAAAGGTTACAGGTGATGATACATCAGAGGAGGGCTCAGTGGTTGAAGTCATATTGAAAAAGAAGACACCACAACAGACACCACAGCAGGGTGAAGTCAAGCAAAAGCCATCGTGGGTTAAAACTTCAACATATCATCACCCACATCACCCCGCAAGACAATCAAGATGGAAACCAAGTAGTCACATGACGGTAGCGAGGAGAGAAGATCCACCCACTACACATCAACACAGAAGAGCTGCCACGGTCAAGTTCCATCTCAAGCGAGCGAGGCACCAGCGAGATCGAGAGTTCACCTTTCTCTTGGATGGCTAGATGCACGTGCATGGTACCAGTGGACTACTCTTTTGAGTAGATCTTATTATTTATGTTCTTCCCATGTTTCGGGGACGAAACATGTTTAGGGGGGTGGAATGTTATGTACCTAAGGGGGATAATATGGGGTACCAAGGGAGGTACCCAAGGTAATAATGTAATAAGGGGATGGGCCATAGTAATAAATAAGGTGGTTAACCCATGTCATGTAAGGGACCACAAGTAGTTAATAATAATGTAATGGGCCCATGGTATTAGCTGATGGTATGAGGAAACCATGGTAATGATGCATGGTATTGTATGTATGAGGCCTATATAAAGGCTAGAGACTCCACATGAGATGAAGAGAAGTATTCTTGTATGAATAGGCATATGGCTTGTGGAGTGTTCTCCTTCCTTAAGGAGTGAATGTATGGTGTTGCCCTACCTCAAGGGTGTTGATCAATAAAGAATCATTTCATATTATTTCTGGGTTTATTTGTCTTATCTTATATTTTCATATTAGATCTATAGTATTTCTGGGTTAGATATCAGAGCTATCAGAGCTATTTCATATTAGATCTACAATAATTGGTATCGGAGCTCTTTCTTGGGCAAACCATGGAGAAATTTTTTTTTTTTTTCATTTTTGCAGGGTTTCTGGGGCGGCGAGTTGCAGGTCAGATCTGTACGTTTTGGTGCAAGATCTGTAGAATCTAATTGCAGATCTGTATTCCTTGTGAAAAAATACCCAAATTCAAAAAAAAAATCAGTTGAATCGGGGTCCGGATGAAGGAGATATCACTGATTTAAAAATCAGTGGGGTTGCAGACAATTTTCAGGGCAGCGAGTTTTGCGGCACAGATCTAGACGTCCTGGTACAAGATCTTCAAAATCTAGTTGCAGATATGGATTCTTTGGGAAAAAAAACCCAACTTCAAAAAAAAAATCAGTCGAATCGGAGTCCGGATGAGGGAGATATCGCTGATTTAAAATCAGCTCTTTTTGCAGAAATTTTGGGTGACGGCGGGAGAGTAGCAGCGCAGATCTGGAATTCTAGTGCCTGGATCAGGATTTCTATCACAAGGGCAGATGCAGAATGATTGCTCTATTTCTAAAAACAGGTCATAATAAGGATTCTGAGCAATATTGACGAAACTGTGACAATTACACATTTTCGCCAAGTAAGTGAATTTTTTCCAAACCATTCATGGCTTCTAGCAAGGATCTATATTTTACAGGAAAAGATGATGGTCCTACTATTGAAGAATTCATACAAATATACAAGTCCAAATTTGGGACAACAGGTTGTTTTTGGAAGTTTCAAATGCTGTCTAACTTTAGAGGTGAGGCTCAAAAATGGAAATTATTACTTGACTACGATTGGTTGAACAAAATTTCAGATGCAGAATTTGAAAAAGTCTTTTTGGACAAATGGTCTCGAAAAAAGGAGAATGAGACACATAAAGGGTTAATTCCTACTGGTATATCCTTACTACAGATTCATGGATTGATTCAGAAGAAGAAAATCATTATGTCTATAAATCCTAGTTTCAAGCAAAATCTTATCAGTGTTAATTTGGCAAAAAGATTGCAAATTCTAGCAAAACAAATTGAACATACACAGGTTGATGATAAGGATGTTCAAATCTATAAGGATCTGAAGCTTTCTATGGATAAGTATGTGTTTCATGGTGATTTTTATCCTTCAGAAATGGATAATATGGATGTTGTTTTGGGATATCCTTGGATGGAATCCGTGGGTACTATCAATATTAATGTGTAGAAGAAATTCCTGAAGCTATGGTATAAAAAGAAGAAAATTACATTACAGGATATTTCCATCCATAAACAGGTAGAGCATATGGAGGTTGAAGCAGAAGATGTTCAAGGGACTGACATATCAGATGATGAGCCGTTGATGATCGACAATCAAACACAAACAGAGGCTGCAGAAGAAAAGGTTACAGGTGATGATACATCAGAGGAGGGCTCAGTGGTTGAAGTCATATTGAAAAAGAAGACACCACAACAGACACCACAGCAGGGTGAAGTCAAGCAAAAGCTATCGTGGGTTAAAACTTCAACATATCATCACCCACATCACCCCGCAAGACAATCAAGATGGAAACCAAGTAGTCACATGACGGATAGCGAGGAGAGAAGATCCACCCACTACACATCAACACAAAAGAGCTGCCACGGTCAACTTCCATCTCAAGCGAGCAAGGCACCAGCGAGATCGAGAGTTCATCTTTCTCTTGGATGGCTAGATGCACGTGCATGGTACCAGTGGACTACTCTTTTGAGTAGATCTTATTATTTATGTTCTTCCCATGTTTCGGGGACGAAACATGTTTAGGGGGGTGGAATGTTATGTACCTAGGGGGGATAATATGGGGTACCAAGGGAGGTACCCAAGGTAATAATGTAATAATGGGATGGGCCATAGTAATAAATAAGGTGGTTAACC